>LYUA01000058.1:609132-628604 GCA_002093875.1 Calopteryx splendens | reverse complement strand
CCCCGCGCCTTCCCTTCTCCCCACAGCCACCCCCCACCCCCCCGAAGTAACCATCCGCGCGACCGACCGCTTCCCATTTCCTCACTTGCTTGCCCATCCTTCCTCCTCTTGCATAATATCTCTCGACAGGGCCCCTTCTTCCGCCGTACCTTTGCACCTTCTCTTCTATCTACCCCCTATCTGAGCCATTAACTGTTTTTATTTTGATCCCCACGAGCAAATTAATTTCATTATTCACACGGTTCCTCAGGATCTGAAATTCCACAACTACCTAACCCGTTCAGGTGAAGTGGCAGCTCAGTGGTCACAGCGTTCCCATACTGATATAAGAGTCGCGGGTTACAATCCCTGTCTTTGGTCATCCCTTCCGTGTTTTTTCATGCTGGTGCTTGATCGACCACTTCTGAACCAAGTTCAATCAGTGCAGTTTTCTGATTACTTGAACCATGTAGAAAATCGAATGGTGGCACAGAGAAAGCAAGTGACCCACCTGCTAATGTGTGAATTTCATACGTCTCAAGGTTTAGGTCCGGTTAGGGTGGGTTTATTACTGTGGATATATTTATACCTCCAGGTGGAAATCTCCTTATTTAAAACGTGAGGCACTGCACGCTCTTCTAATTTGCAAGCCTGAAAAATGTATTGAAAGAAAAAATTATGACCTTAATGAGGTATTGACATTAATTACACCTCCGATCCCCGACCTATATCTGAGTATCTTAAATGCTCAAAATCAACAAAGAGAACATTTTTACATTATATTACTCGCCCTCAGGGAAATGGCTCTACGAGATACTCTGGCAGATATTCTACTTTCTTTCGCTGTGCGATTACTAGGCTATAAGTTTTTTTCGGGTTGCCATCACGTTCATTCTATACCGTTTAACCGCATTGGTTCCGAAATTTAATCCAGCTTCTTAGGGTAAGAATGAATTTTGTTATTTTTTCTGGGTGAATTGTGTGACCGGTTTTACCCTCACGCTAATAGGTGTGAGTACGGCGAGTAATGCATACTCGTATGTTTTTCATCCCGAAGAAATTGTGTTTCCATCCCATCTTTGTCGTTCCCAGCATTTTTTATAATTATGCTGGGAATCCTGCTGCTATGCTTCTCAATGTTTCCTAATAGGTACTAGCTTGACCTAACAGGCGAGAAAAGTTCATATGTTTTCCTAGTTTGTTCCAGGCGCATCTTCTAAAGGCGGTGGAGAGGTGAAATTGTTCATTTTAGACAACCACTAGCATATTGATTTGCGGAATTTATGGGCAATTTGCACCTGGTCGAAGTATAAGTTTTCACTTGTCAACGAAACCCCTTTCGTGGATGCTGCGTGGACTATGACTTTTCTTTGTGATGGAGAACTCTAGCTGGAAACAGCTGAGACTCATTACTACGTCATATTTGACGATACCTCTCTAGTGGTCTCCTACGTATCACCAATGTATCACACACGGTAAGTGGTCTTGCCTTACATAGAATATAGATTTTCTTACGGGTATTTTTAAGCGTAATCAATCATTTTATGTTTATTTGCATACTATGCATATAAAAGGGAACACCCATAAACTGTTTCCGCTATGTAACGGCCGATATCACTAACCATCATTGGGGTAAAAGAAAAACGGGAATTGATCGCTTCCTTTTGCGTTCCAATTTCATCAAAATTCTTGCACGTTCCGACTCGTTTGTGCGATCCTATTGATAACCCAACCCTCATCCTCCTCTCAACTCCTCTACCAACCAGTAGAAACTAATCCAGCGTCCGGGTCTTTTCCCTCTCACTTCACGACCTAGAATCAAAGAGAAATAATGTTGTTTTTTTTAGATTCATCGGTTGTTGGACTAGTTGGAGCGTTTAACGCTTCGTAGGAGAGGCACGACGCCTTTTCCTGGAAATTTTGCGAAGCGATGGGTTTTAGAGATCAAAGTAAACTGGGGAAGGTTTGCTTTCGCCTCTCACACGGCTGCTCCGGATTCTGATCTGATAATTTTGTTGTTGTTTCACTCCACTTATATTTACTGAAGAAGTAATATCCGTTCCCATGCATTATTTATGCCCACAAGTAAGCAGTGCCAATACGTTATATCGGTGAGCAAAAGGAAAATGTTTCCCTGATACGAAGTACCACAGTTTAGAGCCAGGCTTTAGACATATTATGCTGCGGCACGTGGATATAGGCATTTCTGTTTAATGCTGCACGAACAAATTTGAGTGGAGTAATGAAAAGAATTATAATGTTCACCTAAATATAGCATAAGTTGAGTTGTCACGGATAACTTATTATAAATTGGTTATGTTCATCATTGATTAATTTAAATTTCATTACGAAAATGAGAGAAAATTTGTAAGGTGTTAGGCGCGGTAAATTGATTGCCGTTTAAACCAACGTGACAAGAGTTGTGATGTGGAATGGCTTTCGTGAAAAATTTAAATTAAATTATTATTGCCTCGATAAAATTTGCAAATATTTTACATTGATTAAAAAGTTGATTAATCAAGGTATACAAGAATCGTATAAGCCATAACGAGCCAATTTTAAGCATTAGTAACGGCAGTTTTGGAAAGTAACTACGACTTAATTGCTTTACGTAGTTAAAAGAGAAAGTTAGATATTTTTGCTGTATGGAAACGTTTATTTTTTATGAAGTCATTACTCGAAATTATCCGAGCACGTGAGTTTTGTAGCAGGTATTCTCCCTCATTTTTCCCCCAAGTAACATTTCGCTAAATTCCTATTGTCTCATTTGGATGAACGTTAATTTAAATAAACATAAAGGTTTAAAATACTTTGCTATTTGGTAGAGTTCTATAATTAGTAATAAATGAACAAACAATATCCTTTCATTATCCAACATCAAAGAAACTGATTCTTAAAACGGAATAGACTCATGGCATAGATGCAAAAAGGCCTCGCATATTATCCATGAAAAGGAAAATTAAATTTCATTACAGAGTACAGGAATTATGACACATAGAAGACATAAAGTTTCGCATTATACTTTCAGCGGCATAAATAACACGGCGCTGAAATTTTATCGCAAACTAATTTACCCATGGTACCTATTTGTTCTGCGAGCAGGAATCTTGGAAAAATATCTCTCTCTCCAATGTGAAAAGAATGTTGCTGGGTCATCGAAGGTGATGTTTATGTGCACTTCAAAGGCAGTTTATCGGGAAACAATAACGAACACCGCTGGGTTACAACGGCCACTAAAAGACAACATTTTGATCCTGCTTCCCACATGCACGGGAGGAACGACGCCGATGAATATTTTCCACCTGAATACTATGCATGAGAGAAAGGCAATAAAGAGCGATTTTGCCCCAAAAATCCCGGATCGAACTATTGAAATTATGATGACCACGTCCCCTTCGATTCTGAACATCCATGTGCAACTCCAGGGCAGGGCAGTGATGGCGCATGGGACGAAAAAAATGGGGATTCTTTTTTTAATTGACGAAATATCGGTGGGTAGGCAGCCATCCAACGAGAGAACCAACCCGCTCTAAAAAATAATTACTGTGGCAGCAAGAATCTCGAAAGCGATGTTTCATATCTTTTGTATTCGGCTAATTACTAGAGTTGCGAATAGTAGACGTGAATAAAAAATAATTCTTCATGCGATGGGAGCTGTAAGCGGCAAACTGGACTGGGTGAGCTCATCAAAACTAAACAGAAACCGCAGGCGTGGTTGAAGAAAAAAATAAGCGTTAAAAAAAATTGCGTGCACCGAGGGAACACGCTTCTCCCCACTCAAACATTGGAGCGACGTGATTTGCTTTACTATCCCACCGACGGAAGAGAGCGGATACATTTTTTTAAACAAGAATTTTTCCGTGCTCTACCAACCTCCGGTTCACACACACACAACCTTCGTCTCACCAGCTCGACGCTTGAGTGTGGACGGCAGAGCAAGTAGTACGACGGGGGCATTCCCCAGCAACCCTCTCGTATTTTCCGTTTCGATGACGGATAATCTTTCCTCCCACCCTTTCCCTTTCCCCCAAGAGCGAGCAACCACGGCTTGAAGAGCAAATTTGGAGCGTATCTATGACGCAGCCGTTCTATTTATCCATGAAATGTGTAAGTGGAGCAAGCGACGGCTACTTCTCCCTCCCCGTCCAGCGCACTGCCTCGGATCCACTCTCCCTCCTCCCCTCATTACCCCCGCCTCTTCAACCAACCCCAACCGACCCTTTCCCGCTACACTCTTTTTTGCTCCTTCGTTACCTCCTGCTGCCGTCCCTGCGCACCACATCGATCGCATTCCCTACTTTGCTACTTAACCGGATGTCGACTCTACACCTGCACCGGCAATGCCAAAGTGCCAAAAAAAAAAAGAAAAACCTCCGGTGAAAACGTGCAGTGACAACGTTGACAAAGGGTCTGGAAGACGACGACCGGAATTTGTACTCGTAAACAAATAGGAATGATGTTAAGGCAGGAGTGCAAGGGGGCTGGCTTGCAAAAGGATTTGTTTTTTTTTTTCGATTTGCGTTCAATGAACCCCACCTCAAGACCTTGTAATATTTTCCTACTCTTCTTTTTGTTTTGTCTCCATTCAGCAGTGGTAAAATATATTTGGTTTTACAGTAGATAAATAACCTAATCTAAAACGAAAGTGGATAAGGGAATCATTCCATGGAGATGTACATGAAAACCGATAAAATGAGTCACGGAAATTTTTAGCTCTAGAAGCCCTCCCATGTATTAGATTATTTCCTCTTTTGACTCCTCCTTTCCTCTTTGACCACGAAATGTTTGGGCAAGATGTTAGGAAACACTAAAATGAGTTAACCATACAAGTAATTCTTTGATTTACGAAAATGCCGATTGAATGACCTTTTTTTCGCGCTGACAAATAGTTTACAGTTAAATTAATTTTCCGGGCTTATAAGGTTACGTAGTACCAAGACCGTGTAAATACCTCAAGTTACTTCGAACGAGACTAAATTTTGGAGTAACATTGTACTATAAAAACCTAAAAGGTATTATACAACCAGAAAGAATAAACAGTTGTTCGACGATAACAGTTTTAAAAGTGATACCTGGAAAAGAACAATTTTAATAAATTCTTCAGATTCAATTTCATTTTAAATGGAAACATAGGTGAAAAAGAAACATCCAATAAATGTTATCATGAGTAGAATTAACTTCACAGCTTATGGAAAACAATCTAAACTCAATAAACAAAGCAACAGAGATGTTCTATCGTAGTAATATTTTCTTGCTTACCAAAGTTGAATTTATGATGTAGTTGCATCTTGATCGGTTATCCAATAGAGCCTGATTGTTTACTTTTAATTCACGGAAGCAAAGCAGTTATTGCCTGATCTGATGAAATCAGCCCTGGTCGTATTTTCGTAAGGGGCATCCATACAGAACGATAATGAAGGGAAAATATTTACGCTTGTCTAAATTATGTAGCCAATATCAAATAAATAAGTTCCATTTCCATCTTGAATAAGTATTCTAGTGTGGAAATATAACAGCGAAAGCTCTTTTGAGCTTACAATGAATGCTCCTGAAACAATGCTTTTCATGTTGTTCGAGAGAAAATTTTTTCCACACGAATTTGACATCAGGAATGATTATGATCCACCCAATTCATGGTTTTGTATTTACTTTAATAAAATATAACTCTTGAACATACATATACATACATAGGTATATTTTTTTCCACTGCCTTGAGATTACTCGAAACCCAGGACTTCAGGTAAGCAGGATAAGTGTTCACAAGAGTGGAAGGATGTAAAGGCAAAACTAGGAGTGGCATTAATGCTAGAGAGACCAATAACATTAAGGGTTATTCTCGAAAGACGAAGCGCTGCCCTTTAAGCTAACACCGCACGGTATCTCACCCACGTCAAAGAAAACCCTTACGCTTCAAGTTAGTCCTGTTGGTTTGAGGAATATAACTACAGACAACACTATACTACAGAGTTTCCCTTTTTAATTAGAGTCGGAGTGCTTCAATTATCGTATTATCGTACGTAAAGAACTGATGTGTATATTCTTATACATCAAGACAACAAGCATCCGCAAATTTATACTTCGTAATTAAAATAATCTCCATTTAACTTAGTTTATATAATAGTCAAGCCAATATTTGCATAAATCAAGAGAAAACACAGCAGCGAATGTTTAACAAACAATAGGAATTCAAAATCCTGTGTTTCTGAACCTGCGTGCCATCTGCCGGCGTTAGTAGAAGCTACTCCGTCTCGACTCCTGCCTTTCTCGCGTGCTTGTCTTTTCAATTTTTGAGGTAACCCCAACTTCTGTCATTCTCTCCCTCACCGTCTCACTTTCCATCCCTATTCTTCTCTTCAGTTTCTCCCAGTCACTTTCCTACCAAGTTAATTTTTTTCTACTCTTCCTGACTTTCATTAGCCATTTTGTTGCACTTTCCTATCAACAATTCTCCTTGTTTTCTTACCAAACAAATTTACTGAACGACTCAAGCTTCATCCCAAGGAAATTGGGTGAGGATTTAGCACAAACTTTCTAAATCAAGTTCTGAGTAGCAATTCATCAGTCCCCTAGATGGTAATTATTTTCGGCGAGGCGCTGTAGTTTGCAGGAGTAATAACGGCATGTGTGCGTCTACAGTCAGCAAGGTACAGACTTTTTTTTTTAAATAATAACACCGACACATTAATTAACTCAAACTAGGAAGCATCAACATTTTACGACGAATTCGACGGTAGGTCCTGAGATTAAGAAGAGCTTCAGGAGAAAACGGGACTCGTGTGGCCATTGTTTTCATGTACAACGGTAATGAGAACAAGCCACTGCCAACCTGGTCTTTCATGGCCACACTGCTAACCTTGGGAAAGAGTTTCATTCAACGTCCCCAATATTGATTTCTCATTAGAAACGGATGTATTTCGTCTCTACTCTGTAAACAACATATGTCGACGCATTAGCATTATGTCCTAAAATTATGAAATACGTTCCAATGAAAATGCATGTTTAAAATGGGAAAAAATCAATGGATGCCTGCACACTATAATTTAAGTATGGTACATGCTGACACCATTTCCGCCAAAGTCAACGATGAGGCCAACGACAATTTGTGTTTGGAGACGACAATGGCAAGAAATTGCACCAGATGCTGGTCACAAATATCTTCCGGCTCCCGAGAACGCTGAAAGATTTCGCTGATGCGGACGGGCTAAGTAACTCCCGCATTCTTGGCAGCTCAGTCGTCACAAGTACTGTCTACCATAACATTAATTGCAAATATTACCTTTTTCTCATGCGTCCTCATTTTACAAGAAAGAGTACAATTACGGAAGATCAAAGTTTCTCATTGGGATTTTAATAATATTAGCAACTTATTCAAATAAAAGTCTCTTAGCATACGCGCCAGGAATTTTTACTTCAAGGTGACCTAAGGGCCGAACGAAAAAAGCAGCAATTCACTTGTGACTCTATAATTTTTGTCCATAAATATAGGTCCATAGGTATAACTTACAGTATATTAACTTACTTTAATTAAGAACCCCATACCTTTCATTGGGTCCCTACTTGAGCATCCTTTCCTAAAACTTCATTTCCCCGTGGTTTCCACTTTGCTTGGAATAAGACCTCATCTGTCCTTCACATCCTATCTCATTACGCTAATGCTTACTGTTTCAAGAGCCACCACTCCCAGAAAATAAAAGAAACAAGAAAACTGATGGCTTTTAAGAAACTCGCGTTTTCTTAGCGGAGGCTTCTATCACTCTACCCTTCACTTCCTGTTCGCCTATCATGTCCCGGCCAATTTACATCTACAACTACGTTCGGCGTGTGGCAATTTACTCCCATCCCCTTCCCGACTTTTTTTCTCTGTGGGACCTTCAGTATTTGTTATTTCCCTTTCGTTGTATTCCATTTTTTTTAATTTATCTGATTGGGCATAATGATTTTTCTCCACACAAACGCAACCATCCCCACGTACCAGAACGCCGCTTTATTAAATTTTCTCGACCGATAAGGAGCGTTCGATTCAATGAACTTTGCTCATTCATGACATGGGAGGTCCTTTGGCTTTTATATTCGATGGCATAATCAGACTTCTTCAGAAAATATGTGTTCTATAATGAACAAGGCCAGCCACAAAAAGGCTCAAATGTAAAGGAAAAATCCTCGTTTTCTATTTTCCGGCCTTTCATTTTTTTTCTTGAGACGTAATTCTATGTATGTTCTGTGCATTCACTAACCTCACCACCATTTTACTACAAATTGACGATTGGATTTCTTCAATAAGGTATGGAAAATATTTTTTTTCCTAATATACCTCTGCACCTAAAAAAAAGTCCACACCGGCGAAAAATACAAAATAATAAAAACTAATAATATTTTGAATTTGAGATGAACCTATCAAAAAGGAAAATGAACAAAAATCCTAAGTGGTCAGGTAGCTACTTGAAAAGCTTACCCAGAGCTAGGTACTTTATCCAAAAACACCATTCAGCGTGTAACATACGGAGTGAATTATTCAGAATCGAACCCAGAGTGTCCGTCGCAAACGAATGAATGTACACTGATTAGATATTCAGTACACTTGCTTTTACATTTTAGCTCGAAATTAATGAAATTTTAAAAGGCTCTTTAATATAAAAGGTGGGTAATCATTTTCAATTCAATAAATTATGATTTCTTTTTTTCTATTTTTCCCGCTTTCCTTCTAACAGGACGGGCTGACTCTAGGAATAACTGGCACGGAAATTAATAATTCATTATTTATTTCCTGGTTAGATATTTACATCATAAATCATACATCATTTTTCGTTTTAAAACGGCAAAAAACAAAGTCCGATCAATAACTCAAGGATAGGAGGCCAGTACGTCAACCCCAGTCGTGGTAATTCAACAAAGATAACTAACTCTAATTGATTGACAGTGGAAGGCTAAACGAAATTACATATGAAAAACAACTATTATATGCGAGAGCGCAGTGGAATAATAGTAATCCGTTTACGTCTACAGAATATTTTTTCTAAAAAATGGCATGCATACTTTTTCGATGTGGCCGCAAGGACGCACCTGCATTAAAAATATTCTAGGAGCATCATGACTACGAGATTTCGAATAATCTAAATATAACCATAAGTAATCAAAAAAAAAATCAACTTTATCATTTTTGGAATCTCAAAGTTTTCCATTTGTTTAATCTGTAACAGTTACCCGCTATTCCTCTCTGAAGACTTAAATACATTTAAGAACTGAAACATGCCTTAACGTATTTTTTAGCTCATTTTTCTTGGTTAATAGTTTTTAGTGTTCGTAAATCATGAATACCCATAAAATACTGATAAACAGTAGTAATAATGGAGGTCTAATAAAAATATACATTTGAGAGTCATTGTTTTCTGAACCATCATCTTTTTCAGTTGCTTTAAAGCTATAGACGTTATTGAAAACAAAAGCTCTCAAAAATTAGTTATCTTACCTAGTTATCTCGCTAGATCATTTTAGTAGAAATAACTGAAATTGATGCTAAAAGGCCAAAGCCGAAAACACCTTTATTTGTTGAAAATCCTAAGAATTTCCTAGAGTTTAGTTTGTTACATCCATAAAGGTGAGACTTTAAAGTGGGAAATCGCAAATAAATTTCATCATTAATTTTATTTATTTAGCTTGATTTTTTTCTCTACTTTCAATGATCGGAACTCCTATCGAACCAGTTTCGAGATGATAGGGACACTATTCAGGCAGAATTCTCATCCCGGAGACGATCCTAGTAGCTATTTTTTGCATCTAATTTACTTCGCCCTTTACAGTCAATAACATAAAAAGTCAACCAATCTAAAAGCACTAATGTTGTACGCATTCACCTGGTTCTCGACTTTCACATAATGACTAAACTCTTGACATCCGTCGTAATTTCAGAAAAAAAATGTGTTGGAAGCAATCTACGATACTAATTCTAAGGATAAAAATTAACTGAAATTATTCTAAAGTAGACCACATTTTTGGAGACCAGATATAATTCTATTAAGTATATGGAGCAGTAAATGTTAGTTGTCTATTCTATTTGATTTTGAAATTCACTGGTGTCATTCTCCCAAAATAACATCGAAATAGGCTGCATAATGCTTAATGTTATGATGGCATTTAATAATTTTTTGCATTGAATACTGTTCCCTATAGAGTATGGCATAGTGTAAGTTAATGTTATGGCCCTGCCTTCTTCTTCCGCTCCTGGCCTCTTTCTCTGAATACCTTGTGTTCCCTCTCATTTGCTCATTGTACCTTATTTTCACATTATAATTTGTAACTCACAAGCGTAATAAAAATCCTAGTCTACTATAGACCATTTACAATTATTTAAACCTGATTTTATAGTTATTTTTTAATACTTCAATAATACTCTAATAATTTTTTCTAAAATTATGCATCTAAATAAAAATGTATAGCATCCCTCATCTAACAATGCATACAAAACCTCAACAATCTTTCAAACTGTAAAATAGAAGGTGTACTATTGGAATGAAACAATAATTAAATCTAGGAGAGAATTGAATATACAAACTTGCGCAATAATTGGTTCCTTTGAGCTACAAAACGTGATAGAGAGATGAGACGGTAGCCTAAATATACGATTCACTAACAAGGTATCTTGAATCGCACCACTCTCCTGATGAGATTTTCATCATACAGGACGAGATAAGCCTTTAGGGTAATGAAAGGGAGAGGAGAAGAGCAAACTAAAGTAGAAAATATTCTAATAAGTACCCTAATCTTCAGAGGTACGCAGAAAAACCCAATCAGAAGAATCGGACAGAGAAGGAAATTTTCTCCTCAAAACTGAAAACGGAAATATACAAAATATGTATATGTTATTTCCGCTTGAATACAATCAAGAACCATCGAAATTTCAAACCAAGGTCGGTAACTTTTGCCCAGTTGTACTCCTTTTCTTATTTCGTTATTTACTACTACGGAATGCTTTAAATGCTTCTGTTTCTTCCCGTTGACATTTTTCATTCGCCTCAATCTTCACAGAGTTAAGTTACAATGGCCAGAAAGAAAATTTCCTTTTGCCAAAACCAGGCCTGGATGAGGATAGTGTAATCCCCGACTGAAAAGAGAGTGCTAACGGAAAATTTGAAGAGATGTGCCGAAGCCGGAGAGAAAATGAAATGAAAAAAGACGAGAGTGAGCGAAACGGAATAGGAGGAAGTGGAGGCGAAAAGGACAGCTAAAAAGGAGAACGAAAAAATAATATCTCATGTAATGATATTTGCTCAAGACCGTATTGCCTGAAGGCACAACTTTCCAATCTGAGCATATTTTAGCACCAGCATTTCTTTATTTATTCATTTTTCTCCGGATTTAAGATTGCTCATTTGTGTTTTTTAATACCCTTAGCTCAACCCTTTTAAAAATAAAAGACACTTAAAGAGAAAAACTGTTTTTTACTTCTCAATATGCATTAGAGTTAGACCTTTTCCGTTCCACTACTTCCCACTTGCGACTACTGTGACCGTTCTTATTTCGGGAAAGTAACAGATAACTTGAAAATTATTGCAATACGGAACTGCGCTCTACGATCTGTGGAAACGTGAGCTATGTCCTATTGAATGTATTAAATACATGTCTAAATGTTATGGATAACAATAATCAGTTCCAAGTATTTAACCAAAAACCTTTAAGTTTACCTGAGCATAAATTGTGAAACCTGCTATAACTGTTTTGAACTATAGAGCTTTTTGCGGGCCATTTATCCTCTACTTGCCTTTCACTCCACATCATCTCAATATTTTGGGCGGAAAAGGGATATGTTTTGCTGAATGAAAATGTAAAGATAGAATGTACCATTCCATTATTTCTTTATCAGTAGCAATGCAGGGTAGAAACGATGTTGAGTACTCAATGAGTAGACACTGAGTTTGAGTTAGACAGCGTGGCTGCCTAGTATGGCCTACTAGGCACCTATGGCCTATGGCCTACTAGGCACCTATGGCCTACAACCTATGGCCTACTAGGTACACCCCCAAGAAATATTTCCGGCTTAAGACTGTGGTGAAAATCAAGCTGAGGGATTCACCAACTCTTACGCTACGCATGAATTATTGAGGAATTAATTATCATGCAAATCCAATGAAATGTACATAAGCAAATAAAAATAACGGAATGTTAATGAAATGTTACCAGAATTTGGGAAAATGATGGACACGTGTTTGGTGGACCGTAGGGTAAGGGTTCTTTCTTTGAAATCCCGATGTTTGTGTGTGCTTTATTTAACACAATACTTTATCATAACCTACAGAAAGAAAAAAAAATTCAAGGAAATATTCCAATTTATACCATTATTATAGAGTGGACTTAAGCTACAACGTCAGCCATCATTAACAGAAGAATGAAAAACACAGTAATTATTTTACTCGAACGACAGATTCTAAACATTTCACTTTGATCTTAGCCTAAGGACCTTAGCCCTATCGCACTCATTCTTTCCGCAGGCGTGTCTTTTGGCCTCTTTCTTCCTCCTTTTTTGAAAACGGCTCAGGTTCACAGGAGGAAATGGACCGCTATTAGTCCCAGCGCGGTGAGAAAAGTAAGGAAAGGAGGCGAAGAAGCCGGAAATTAACAGAGTGATACCCTGAGAGGAAGGTGCGGGGGCGATAGCCCATACTTAGCCGTAGCGGCTGAATTCGGCTTCAGGCAGAGGATCCCACAGAGGAAAAAAGAAAATAGATTGCTTTAAGCGCTAGGTTGTGTAAACGGTAACCACATCCGAAGAAAGTTTTACGGCGAACACCCAACGGAATTCTTCTTTTTACAGAAAGTTTGTCCTTTCTCTACCCCTTCACGGGTCCCCGAATAAGGGCGAGTTTAAGAAGATCTTGAAGGGAAGCGCAGGGAATTTAGGCGAGATAAATCGATAAAAAAAAACATGTTGATTGGGTAGGAAAACCGGATGATGATGATGTGTGCGGCTTTACGCATTCACACGCTCACTTTTTTTAAGTTGAAAACTACGACTTGATATATTACCCGCAAAATATTTTACGTATTTTATTTATTTCTTTCTTAAAAGATACGTTTACTGACCCTATACAGGTTGTGAAAACAGATGCAAGTTTGCAAAAAGTTTACCTTTCGCTCTCCCCTCTAATTTGGATGCCCGATTGAGAAAAGTTTGTTCATGACAATGAAAGCAATTTGATCTAGATCAACACAAGCAACATATGATTCGACAGCCAACATAACATTTAAAAAAAGAGCAAAATGTAAAAAAGGAACAAATGATGTAAAAATAATGAAAATGAGTCTGACTATGCTATGTTAGCACCAAAAAATTGAATAAAATTACTCCATTGGAATCCGCAGCAGAAATAGCCGCATGAAAGAGAAAAGAATAATTTATTGGATAAGACTGAAAAGATGATAACTTTAGTGATACGATTCATCTGAAACTGAAATTGCATCACCGTGTTGGTTCAGAATTTCAGTAGAAAGTGAATTAAGTTTGAAGATGGAAGCGTAACCGAGTTCTTTCCGAAGTTCTTCCTTTCTTTATTTTACCTCTGGCCCCTGAGTAAGGGCGAGTTTAAGAACAACTGGAGAGAAAACTTTGGGAAATGATAAAAGATAAATCGGCGAGGTCATGCAGTACAAGCATGGTTCACGCATTATGTTTTACAAGATAAGAGTAAGTAAAAAGCTCGTACAAAAAATCTAATATCCTGTAAATCTTCCCATTCAATCTAGAATTAAAATGGTCCATGAAGAAAATTGCTTATAGCCTAAGTAGTGTCGTAAATTCTGTGGCATGGCTAGCCAAAGTAACAGAATTATGCGTATAAACAATGAAAATATAATAATCATTGATAGTAGTACACAGTAAGGAGGGATTAATTCGAGACTTAACAGGAAGTGAGACCGTTGGATGGGGTGAGGAAGACGTTTCCCACCGGGGTAGCTCCTAAATCAACATCATGGACAGCATCAAAAGACCCTTCAAATCCTGACAAGTAAATTTCCACAAATTAGTATGAAAAAGTTATTACTTATGAAAACCTGAAGGGACCTATTATAGTTCAATTAATCAGGAATAGCATTGGCTCACAGAAGAACAATGAAAAATTCATTATTACTTCCACAAAGAGACAATTCTTGAACATTCTAAGTCAAATATAATACCTAACTAGTTCCATTAATCTGAACGAGTATCTGTAAAGACATAATGACGATCACATGCATCAGAGATATATTAATATTGGATTACTATGACCATATTTACACAACGTATTTGATGGTCGCCTGGCTGCGAAAACGGTTGTTTTTTAATAAATTTGAATTGATGTGGACAAAGTAAATTACTTAAAATTACTCGTGCCTTTCTACAAAAATATATTAAACTCTGAAAATGCATCAGAAGTTTAAAAATTACACAAAATTACATACAGCTATTTAGATAATTTTAAGGGAAAACAACCACTTAACAATTTAAGAAAATATCATATCGACGCTTTGATTATATTACGTCCATCATAAGAAAGTTGCGCTCGGACACATTGTTTCAACATCCGCAATGTCAATGTAAATCACACATGCCAATTTGTTTTTCACAGAAAAAGAACCAAGAACTAATTCAGTAAAGAGGAATGTTTTAAGAGTCTTTTTAAAACGGTTTTATTTTCAGTGGAACACGGATGGAGGGAGAACTTTGTGATGCGTTTCTTTATCGCCATAAAATATGGATGGATTTCCATTAGAAAGGGTCACTGAAAACCCGAAATTAACACAGATACAGGGTTGTAGGTCACCTATCTTTTGGCACTGATCCATTAAATTTTCAGCCCACTCGCCGAGCGATAATTTCAAAGGGGAGAAGACAGAAAAAGGAAACTAATTTAAAACCAAAGAGAATAAAAAAAGTCCAGAGGCTGAGCTTAAAAACTGGAAGCAAAAAGGACAGACATGGGTGAAGGGGGCAGCTTTCGAGGTTGTATCTTAACGTTTCCAAAACTCAAATCACCTCCAAGAACTGTTTCAGACAGGCGTTAAGACAGAATCTTGTAGCACGCGAGAAATCGATAACAACAATCTAGGAGGGACATTACTCGCTCTCCTGTTTAGATATTTTTGCGGCTATCACCGCATTCTCTGATCATGTCCATTCCGAAAAAGAACCCGGGGATTTCAGAAATGCATATACTCACGAAAATCTAACCATGTTTGTCGTTAACGAGTTATCCCGAATGAGTAAAATAAAAATTTGAGCGAAATTACTTTCCAAGCATCAATCCATTTTATTGAGAAAATTAATACCTATATATTTACATGGTGGTGAATATTGCGAGAACGATGGCTTCGAAAGGTCTTGAAGAGCGTAATTGGAGACAATACCGCCGAGAAGGTACCTACTTGGAAACCTACCTTGAGCCTACACCTGAGAGTGGAAAGCAGCATACGAAATGAAAAGCCAGAGGGGCATGACCGTTACGACAAAGGTGGAGCAAGAAAGGAGTGAAGGAGAATGGAACGAGGGAGAGGTTAATAGGGAGGAGATGTGGATCAGACAGGTTAGTGGTTGGAGAATGGGCAGGATAGAGACAGAGAGAGTGAAGAGGATGGTTGGAGATTTAGTGATGGGTACATGTGCAACGGCAGTGGAGCAAATATGAGGAGCCCTCTTTGGAGGAAGAACATCGGCGATATTTATTTAGGCCTACCTAAGGTAAGCCTCGATGCTTTGAGCTGTCTATTATTACGCCATCTAACGGGCGTTCGGCTGAGAGCGGGGAAGGGGTTGGGGTCTAGTATGACGGAACGAAGCCGGTTGAGTTAAGGCTGAACTGAGACGATGGGTGGGGTGATGAAATATTTCAGACACACAGACTGAGGTGAGAGAGAGGAAAACATGAGTGGGAAAGGAAGACGATTTGCATGCCTCTGACCCCCTTTCCTACTATTCTCTTCACTACTAATTAAGGCCCCCAAATCCCTCCCCCAGGGTTTCTGCTAGACAAAGTGGCGGAAGTAAGGCACAATAGCTCAATTCTCGTAAAAGTAAAACATCACTATCTCTCAAACTGGCGTCTTTATTAGAATGCAAAAGAAAGGACTACTATTCTGAGGATTAAATTTTGGTATTTTGAAAGATTTACCGCATCGAGGAAAATTTGTAGATAGAAACTAGCAACAGAAATGCAGAAATAATATTCCCAGTTAAAATAAGTTTTGTTTTAAGATTTGCTGATCAAATTATCCTACAAAATTTCAATATGCTAATTTTAATATGCTAATTTTAATATGCTAATTTTTCCATCTATGTGTGTACATTATAACAGAAATTTAATAAGTAAAATTGCCCTTATCTTTCAGAATTTAATTCTCAACACACAACTTCACGTGCATTTGCTATGAAAATGTAGGCCAAATATTAATGGCAGAATTCTTCAGTATTTCTTTTATTACTATAATCTAATAATATCGTTTAAACTAGAATAAATGACGGCATATATGAATTGAAAATTAATACGAATGAGGTGGTGGACCTAATGGGTCATGCTTATTCAATAGTCAAACATTTTAGTAGAATCCTGAAAAAAAACTAGCCATTTATTTTCTACAACTTAAACATATAGGTATTTGTACAGTACTGCAAGAAAACTTTTTAATTTCCCTAATAAACTAGTCCAATTTATCATAAGTGTGAATTTTTGTTCTAATTTATCAACAGAACAAGTCACTACATATATTAAATTAACATAAAATCGCTCAAAATGTGTGACTTAAATATTAAACATGTCTAATTTTTTTATTCTTTTAAATAAAAATACAACTTCGATCAACAAACTACGAGAAAAGATTTATTATTTTACATGGGTAGGTTAGGTTATATAGCAACTGAAATTCATAGTGTTTCATCATGTGTCCGTGGCAATAAAAAATATGCAGAGAAATTTAAACATGCCAAAATTCATCCCTATTCTGTTAAAGTTCTTATTTGGTTTTTCTAGAATTGATATTACTTTGGTCATGGCTTCAACTATAGTCATCGAAATTCTGTTTAGAATAACAAGGCCATTTATGGATATTCAAAAAAATATACATTACAGTATTTAACAAATTCGCTATTTAGAACAAATTTATATTTTATTTATTCATTGCATACTAATTTGAAGGATAAAAACACCTATAAATTCAAAATGGACTAGAAAAATATACATAATTAAGTCAATCTGGTATATCTAACGTTTAAAAAAAAGTGAAGAAAAGATAGTCCACGAGATTTCATGTCATTTACTCCCCAATCTTCTCTATGAGACCGATAAGGGTTGGTTGGAATCCGTAGGAATTCAACGCACCTAATGATTTGACAAAACTGGGTAAATTAATTTCCGACCTTTCACTTTAACTTCAGCGCATAAAAAAACTATTGGAATCTTAATTAAGGCCCCCAACTACCTGGAAATGTTTCCAGACGACAGAACATTAGCATCAAGAAATAACTTTAATTTTCAAATGCGCGATAAAAGAAGAACCTAGAGCCTTAGGTGGATTGGAATAAATCAAACATTCGTTTATGAATGCCTTGGAACGAGGTGAGATCCGGAATACACACTACGTAATTAAAGGAAGCATCGGCGCCGTCGGCCTTTTCCACATACCTCACTACGTTCCTCTTCCTCTCCAAACTCGCACATAACCAATCAAGAAGGATAGCATCAGCGGTGGAGAGAGAGATGGAGGGAGGCAAATAGAAGGAGAGCTCCGGTGTTTACGATTCCGCGTTTTGCGTCGCCCGAGGCTGCAATTAAGACCCGAATTTTCATTGGGGATGCGCGGAGGGGGAGGGGCCGAGGAGGTTACGCGGTCGAGGGGGCGAGGGGGACGGCCGCGGAGAGGGAAAGGGGGGACGGCAAAACTCGCGGGCGGAATGAAGTTCCTCGCGAGAGATAGCTCACGTTTCTGAAGTAATGAGAGAAAGATGGAATTGTTAGAAGAGAGGATGGAGCGTGCAGCACTCTCCTTACGCCGCGCAAACACTGAATTTACCCACGTGAAATGGAATAGCAATAGGTTCGCTCCAAAAGATACACACACCTACATGGAGAACCGAGTGCCACACTTTGCTCTCTGCTCGAGAGGGGGTTTCAAGATGAAATATGATTTCTGGTTCCGATATGAAGGGCTGACTGGATAGCCGAGGACGGTTTCATGCGGGATGAAATGAACTCGATTAAAGATGGGTGTCACCCTGCGGTCGTTCATTAAATTTTCGGTTGCTTTCAACCAGTCCCCTATTCCTCGGAGTCATGAAATTCCAGCAAAAGAGATCCTCGAGAAATAGCCGCGGACAACCGTTGTAATATTTGGAATGGAATGTAAATCCAACAAAATATTCCGGTGAATGCGATAAGCCTTCATTTATTTTACTTACATACACTCTTCTCACTCCGATCTGAGATGGTAATGCTGTGTACAATTTTGGGGCCAGACACTTTAGCCGGTAGCGTGCACGCCAAATAACTCCCGAAGGTTCTGCCATTCGAATTCTATAGGTACCAGTTGAATGTGGCGTTCGAGTATAATAGTTCATTACATTGGTTCGACAGTGTTTTGAAGAATAAAAAGCCTTATAGCAGTGTTCATGACTATTAAAATAGATTGGAATCTCCTAAAAAAACTGATTTAAAAATTGTCCCTATATAACTACAGTTAAGCAGCAGAACTGTGGCGAAACCCACGAAGACACGTCGCAAATTTTATAAACATTCCAATCCTCAACCACCGCAGTGCTTGAAGAAAGAATTCCACCTCAACTAGAGCCTATCCATCGTTTTCACAAACAGAAAAGAGAAATGTGTTTTAGATTGTTTGCGCTGTTTCATATAGGTGAACAGGCTTAGCTGTCCTATTTTTAAGTAGTATGAGCGCTTTGCACAGAATTTTTAAATCCTGTTACATGAGATATAATTAATCTCAAATCACACGCAGAATTACCCTCTATCGAAAAAGTTAAATGATAATATATACTGTTTACTTAACAGAGAAAGGTCTATTTAATGCTCAGCGTTTTGAGAATTAGACGAATGAGGAAAACTGTAAGAGAGACATGGTTTTGTTTACTTTGATAGCAATTTCTTGGGGGGTTAACTATGGCTGCATTATGACCACGAATTGTGCGTGAAAGATCAAGTACTTGAAGCTGTCATCTCTTTTTGTATCTTCTCTGATTTACTTCCTTTGATTATATCTGCATATAGGGTATGATCCTCGTAATCTTCCCGTTGCCAAAACTCGAGAGTTGCGTATCCTTATGAAAGCATTCTCCTCGCTTACTCTATTCTTTTTTCGAAGGAGTCCTAACAATAGCTCCAAGACAATTACGTTCTTTTCATACAATTTTTCTTTCCTCCATTTTAATTTACTACCTCGGAAATCAGCAAACTTTCTATTCCATCATGTACGCTTAACTCTCTGTTAACTATTATAATGGACCTCTAGTTTGCCCACGA
>LYUA01000058.1:534375-544508 GCA_002093875.1 Calopteryx splendens | reverse complement strand
GGGCTGCAGTAAACCAATCTTAGGATTGAAATACTGATGATGATGATACTACTGATGTTAGATTGAAGTGATTACCTTTGTGGAAAAAATGAAAAATTTCAGCTAAAAGTAAAAACTACTAAACGTTCAAATAATTACTTCATTCAAAATTTTGGTACTAACTACTATTCTAAAGCTAATATTAAGCAAAAATATGTAAAACTATGTATTTAAAACAAGCCTTTTACCGAAGGACATACTGAATTTTGACGTCATACACCATATTACCCCCCTACAACAATAGCATCCCCGAAAACAACATTCAGTTACACACCACATTTTTCCCTGACATAAAAAAACAAAACACCATTTTGAAGAAACTTTCCCCAATTCTGACCTCAAACAATACAATTTCAAAATACATTTACAAGAGCTTTTCCGTATGCTACAGACGCCAAACCTTGGCAATATCCTCAATCGTAATACTTTTTTTCCGTGAAAGAGGGTATAGCCTCCCACCCCCTCAAATTAGCTCCTCAGGGATTTAATAGACCCAGGTGCAAAACGTGCCCACATTTTCGCTCCATTATCATTTTTCTCGTCCAAACAACAACTCATACAGCTTCCATGTATCCGGCACCTACTCCAACATTCCCACATTTTATGCAAGAGAAGGCACCGTTCTCTTATCCATACGTATCAACAACCATCGCTTCTCCAGCGAAGAATTCATGACCTCTCCCACCTCCACATCCCCTACAAATACGCGAATACAGATCACTAATTTCGAAGATTTCTGAACAGTTCCTGTTACTCTCTTCCATCTAACAAACATATCTTTTCTCGAAGTCCGCAGCCTAGAAATTCCAATATTAGGACCCTTAACGCATTCATACACCCATATTTTAATGTCCTTCATTCATTACAAATCCTCATGTTTATTCTCACAATCCATTTTTATTCTTCAATCAACCATCATATTCGCCGGAGTCCTGGGCGCCACCTTGGAGAGGCCCGGCCCCGGGGAAAACCCTTACCCCTTTGAATCCTTTTCTGTCATCCCAGACCTAACGAAGGATGCACGTGTGGACCAGTTTTCTCTTTGCTTCAACGATGGTTAGCAATCGAAAATGTGCAAAGGAAGTGTGTCTTGTTTATTCTGAGTGTATTCCTGCCTAAACTTCATCTATGCTCAATATAACATTTTTAAAGACGGTTATCACCGAATGGCTTTTTCCGCCATTTGAATAATATGAATATATATATACTTATACACATATATACTCCTCACCCACAAACCTTGTACTTTCCGTGGATGTGTTACCAATCTCTTGCCTTATGATAATATTTGTTTGAAAACCTTCATGAACACCGAAAGCATTTACTCTATAACATCGCACGTCCAAGAATTTCAGAAAGTATAGAAATATCGTCTCAATAAAAATCTTATCCTTTGATTAATGTTCTTGTTTGTCACAAATTGGGGAACACAGACGAAACCGCTCAGGTCCTCTCCTTTATTTAAAAAATGACGGTCAGGCCTAGATGCAAAACTTATGGAATACTTCCTGATCCAATCAAAACGGCTTTTGGGAAAGTCCGGTTGCCATATAAACTCCAGTGTCACCCTTTCAAGTGAGGTGGTGACGGCTTTGTCGAGGACCCCCCACGTCCTAACAGCCTCCTCCCACGACTCTCTCAGCCTGCCCTCTTCGGGCGCAAAAAAATACCACCCACATCTCCTCCCAGCATTCCTAAGACCCCACCACCCCAGGCAGACCTCCCACCCTCTCATCCTTCACTCTCCTCCGCCGACTTACCGACAACCCTGCGTCAGCAAAATCTATTCACCACGGCAGGGGATGAAAAATGAGCGAGATAATGGCGGAACGGAAAGCTGCAGGGACAAAGAATGTATGTAGGGTATCGATGCGGAGGGCGAAGGGAGGGAGGGAGGGATGGGAAGGGGGAGATGGAGGAGGGTCGAGGAAAGAATTGTTCTGGTGCAATTTGATTTTTTTATTTAAAGCACCACTAGTGTGAAATAAATGTGCACCACATTACAGGAACTTTACGAAAAAAAACATCTTATGTTGGTGTGTGTGGTATAAAAATATACCTCGAAAAACGTTCGAGACGTGTACGTGTTTTCTATGAAAAACTTCCACACTTCCGATGACGGGGTGCTTGTTCTGAAAACTTTATCCCGACTGTAATCCCTCCCCACTCTTTCTTCTCAACTCCCTTCTGCATTGTAGTAGTAGTTGCCCTCCCTCAGTGTCCTCACTTCGCCCTACCCATTTCGCCACCACCACCCTCCGTCCTCCCTTAAACCCACGACTAACTCGTAAAAAGTCTTCCCAGTCTCTACAAACCCCAGTGAACACCCGAAGCTACATCCCTTACCTCCCAAGTCAAAACAAGGCCCTCCTGAGCCGCCCCTCCCGCGATAACGTATAAAAAAAAGGAACCCCGAGTATTATTTCCCTCAAGACTTCCCCCAGCCATCCGCCACACACCCGCTTATATTTTTTTCTAACTCCATCTCTCCCCACCTTCTTCCCTCTCTCCACGTCACCGGACTCCCCGTCGTTCACTCCTAAAATGTTCTTCTAGATTCCTACGCCACCGCTCCTTCCCCGGCCTTCCTTTCCCCTGCCCCTTCCTCCTTCACTCCCTTGACCACGGAAGACGGCACTCGCCATTAAGGCGTGCTCTCCGTCGGTTGAAACATGCTTAATCCCTTCCAACTCTCGTGTCCTAATCTTATCTTCCCCACCAAAACATCCCAGCTCACTCACCTTGACCGGAGAGGGAAGGTTAAATTTACGCCGAAAGTGAAGCATAATTCGAAAAGTAAGGAACCAAGGCACCACAATTAAGCAATTTTTAATATTATCTAAATAACTTGTCTATATTCATACTTATGATATGCTCTAATCGAAATATTATATCAATTTAAAGTCAGGGTAATATTTCTTTCAATTTAGAAAACGTTTCCCAAAAGAAATATTGTAGGTGCCTTATAAATGTGCAGAGCAAATAAGAAGTCCGTTACACTGCTACATATTTCAAAACCAATAAATATATACCTACTAAAAATATATTGGTGCAGTCAATGAGAAAAACTATCATGATGACTCGAATTAAGGAAAGTTTGAGACGGTCTCCGCAAGCTATTACACATTGTCCATACATCCATTGAGCGACCTTAACATATTTTTATTACCATAATATAATTATTATCATTAAGTGAGGTTTAAAATAGCAGTAATGAGAAAATTATACTCCCCCTAATGCCTCATTGCAGTCTTTCATCATGATATTCAATTGGGAAAAGAGCCCCTGCAACATAGGCAATAGTTATTTCGTTGTGTATGTGGGGTTGTAGCCTTATGCGGCGCTCAAGGTGAGATTTTACTCTTTTTCAGTGACTCATCTATTCAAGCATATGGAATATCATGAAAAAGCAAGAAAAACAAATTATTCTTTAATAAAGATTCCTTCGGAAGCGTTTAAGATTATAATTATTTTAATAGTACATCCTTGCTAGATATGACAAAGTAAAAATATGTCAGTGTAGTGTTTGTTTAACGATACATCATGGAGTGTAATGCTGTGTTTTGAGGATGTTTCTTCTAATGAGCGTAGAAGTAATCCAAATGTAACACAAAAAATTGAAACAAAAATCAGCATCTAACCAGTGTCACGAAAATAAAATACATGTTAAGTTTAAGGCTTATATATAATAAGGATCTTAAAAATAATTTTCAGCGAAATTCTTTGTTATAAGATATTTATATTTACAAACAAGTGGGTATCACGCGATTTTGTAAATAAATCACCAAGAATATTCTTTTGCTTCATCACAGTAGCCCTTTTAAATTTTGCACAAGAAACCGAAAATTAAACCTGTACAATTATTAACCATGGTTTGTAAAATATAATCCTTTGATTGAAAAATTGTGACCATAAAAATAATGACTATCTAGGTCCTATAAAGAAATTATAAAATTCAATCTTCGTAACAATGGCCTAGGGATGGAGCAAAATGCAGGATCTTATCCTTTTGGCTGCGGGAATGATACATATCACCTACCTATGTTAGGATGACTGCGGGGAATATGTTCTTATACGTTTGACCATCGCTTGCCTGTCCCAGTTCTCCCTCCAGGTTTTATGGTCGCGTACTCAGAGGGCCCACATCGGCCCAACCCTCTCAGCAGGGAACGATACCTGCCGTACGCCTCTTGCTCACCGAGAGCTTCTATGCTGCATTGACAGTGAAAATTGGTTCAAGTAATGTTTATTTCTCAGGAATTGGTTTTGCTCGCAATTACTTATGTCCTTCAACTGGTCACCCTTACTTATTCATCTCAGGAAAGGGAAAAAAACGTCATCCTAGTTTATAAGTGTCAACTACATGCAAATTCGTTTGTGCGAAAGAAAATATTCCTCTCGCTTTTCTCCTGCACACAGTTGTAGCTTGGAAAACTGGCCTCCGCAGTTAGAGGGTTTATAAAAATGCCAAAAAGAAAAAGAACCTGAGAAATAGGCAATGCATATAGGCATTAATAGGAAATATATTTTTCAGGTAAAACACAGCAGTTGTTAATACTGGAACTCAGACTTGCAGGGTTTTTAAATTTCAGAAGTTTTCTTTTTCATAAAAGAGGTAGGTACTCCACGAACTATTTGACCATAATGGATAGAAAGAAAAGGTCAATAAAAATCGCCAAACGGTCTATGAGATGGTCAATATATACTTTCCGGCAGCTTTTAATTAAAAATAAGGAACAACATTCCAGTTGTCATCTGGATCGTTATCATTAAATCTAGAAATTTGATTAAAACCTAAATTCCCAGCACAACAAGGGAGTATCTAGGAAATGGACCATTAGTATCTCTCAATGCAGCTCAAGTTGGAGAGATATGGTGTCGGATTTTTAGTCAAATCAAATAATTATTAATTATAGATTTCCACTATACCCAAGTGTATTTTATGTGCCGTGAATCCACACATGGCATTTCATTGATCAAAAACCATTTTACAAGATTAATTTTGGAAATTTGGATTTTGTTTAATTGCATAATTTCTTGACTAATCCTTTTTATTTTCGATGGCCTTTCCGAGGACCAAAATAATGTTATACTTAATTTTGAGTTCAGCAACCAGTCGGTAAGGGGTATTGTACCCGGTAAATCAGTTATCTACAAAGTTTATATTTTCAAGATCTCATGAAAGTTCGAGTTTATTAGAAAATTATTCCATTTCCTATTAACCAGGTTAAATTTGATGGCAGTTCATGGTGGAGTAAGCATATTTTTATCAATTTATGGGATTCCGTCTTTAAAAATCTAAACGACCAAAATTTTATTTCATTGCTAAAGACATCACGCAGCATATTTTTAAATAGTATCACAAAATAAATTCCCGTCAAAATATAGGTGAGTGAGAACACACAAAATATTTGGGGCTCATATTTTAAACCAGCGACGGTTTAAACCAAGGTTTCATTTCCGAGAACCGAAACATTAGGTAGCTAAAAGAGTAAAAAAAAAACTCCCGACACTTTCCTCGTAGAGCATATTTCTTCCTAGACTTGATGCGAACATCAACTCCTAAAATTTTCCTCTCCATTCGACTCTTTTTCAAAGTTCAAACCATCCGATGTTATGCCAAGCGGGTGCTGTAAATTTCCCAGATATGGCATTTCATTTCCTTCAATGGCTTTAGAAGAGCAAAGTGGAACGAAAATAAAACGGGATCTCTTGCGGGAGCGTTCACTGCTGGTTGAGAGAGAAAGAAGAAGATACGATCGAGAAATGAAAAACACACTGCCACAACTTTGCGAAATATTGTCAGATACGGAAAGGTAAAGGAGAGTGGAAGAAGTAGTCGAGAGAGAAAATCGGTGGTGTGAAGCAAGGACGGTAGGAGAACAAAGGAAAGGTAATGAAGTGGAAATGAAAGAGTGGGACTGAAGATGTGGAAGAATCAGCGAAAACACTCAATGAGTCCCTCAAAGTAGGAGCATGATCTATTTTGTAATATGTGAGTAATATTCCACGTTGCTACAAATTTACACAAGGAAAATATCTAATCGCTTAGGACTTCCTAGACGCGTCTCTAACTATGAATTTTATATTAATCGGAATCTACATTGATCCGAACTCTCAAAAAACCACATACTCTCTATTACCTCCTATTCTGATAACTTTAAGTACTGGAATATAAAAAATCATTATTTAATGCAAGCCTACTCCGAAGGAATTAATCAACGATGAGGATACCGAGCTAATGCCTGAAGCCAACATGAAAACATAGCATGAGCATAGTGCTCTTTTATTAACTACAAATGTTTTTAATTACACCTGCAAGAAGGTAATGTATTGACTCTTTTAAATCTCAAAATTCCTTTCAAAGAGCAAATGTATGAACGTTTCATTGATCCCTAAAACGAAACGGATGCTATGAAATTTTTCCATGAGTCCATACAGTGTGTGGACCATAGTGATACATTAGAACAGTCAGTGAGCCCCAGTGAAACGGTAATCAAATTCATACTATATAACAAAGGTACAATGAGAGTGGTTTCCCATTGCCTGCCTCTGTTGAGTAAGACAACGTAAAACCACATGAAATATCGTACCAATAAAGCACCTTGGAAAATATTTTTGCATCAAGAATCGTTGCAAATACGAGACTATCATCTATAAGGAATAACTAACTTTGATGTGACCTATGCGATGCTCTCTCGAAAGGTGAGGAGGACATGGCCTTTGTTTTCCCTTTATGAAAATATTATTATCAAAGATGAAACCTGCTTCAACGAATGTATACGTTATTCATGTCTGCACAGAGAAAAAGCCACAGGCGGGGGCTGGACCTAACGGGTGTGAATAACTAGAAGAAATAAATTCTGAAAGAAATCGGTTGATAGAGATTGGGAAATGGGGCACAATGGAAACAACCAAGAGTGATAGTGAGGAAGCCGAGTATATTTTAATAAAAGCGTAAGTTTAAGGGAAATATTAAGATTACTGAAGAAAGGGTTTGACTTCAACTAGCTCCAAAAACAATCGAAGGCCTGTATACGAAGGGAAAACGCCCGGAAATAAAATAGCTCGGTAATAGGTTACAATATGATATTATCACTCTTAGACCAACTTATCCCACAGAAGCTTCTTCAATTCCCATATCTTCCCAGGGCTCCAATTTAGGGCCATGATTTAGTGGCCATGAAGATTAACATGTATATTTTTTACACCATAGATGCTAACATTTATGTATAATATACTTTTTCACAAAATATTATTTTACCTTCCCTTGCGCTCCGCCTTATGGCATCAACCTGAGAGCACATTTTCATGTGTATTATTAATGCAGACTAGGGTTTGGGTACCCACTGAAGGGTACAAATGTAAAAGTTGTATTTTGTAATTTAGTTTAAAATTGATTAAATGTAACTACAGACATTTCACTTTAGAGGTCGACATTGAAACATTCCAAAATAAAAGATAGCATTATCCTTAATGAGGTAAGTCAAGACTTCAAGACGTTTCATACTAAATTAGTCAATCGAATTATTTCTATAACAACCTTTAGTTCAAGAAATTAATTTAAGAAAATTAATGTACCTGCGTATCTTAATACCCACTTGCCCTAAGGATATAATAAAAAAGAAAACAAAGACTGAGGTAGGACAAAATTTATCTGGGGAATGTATATTCTTGTAAAGAACAAAAGTAATGATAGAAAAAAGAATTAAGACGGCGAAAAATACTAGCATATACAAAAGACGAGAACAATTATGAAAATCATTTTATCACTTAAGTAATTATCCATAAATAAGATTATGACAAAAAATAACTATGATCACTCAAGAAAAAGAATAAAATAACACTAAACACAAAATTAAACCTTTTTAATTAATCAATACTGATTTCTGCTGCTTAAACTCCAAAAAAGTGAACACAAAGAGATCTAACTAAGATCTTGGTAAGCATATTCACGTATATGAGCTTCAGTTACGAGGGTATCGCTTAAATGATAAGTTATATGAGAAGACTACCATAAACGAACTTTTTCATTAGACAGCTTTTTTTTCGGATTTATCTTAAAACAAAACACATTAAACATGTGATTCGGTGCCAGATATCTTATTAAGATATTCATATCCGGAAGTTTTAAGATAAGAATGAAAATGTTTAAAATGGCAGAATTTCACACCATCCATAGTATCGCGTAGGTCAAAATCTATTTTTAGGTAGAGCCAGAGTGACCAGTCATATGCTCTACACTTTAATTATTATGAATTATAAGAAAGAGCATTTTTACAAGTATTATTAAAAATACCAGTCATAACATGGATTGTTTCCTTGAACTTATTATATTCTGTTATACAAATTCAAATGTGGCTGCAATACAGGTGCTATGCTAGATTCGCTCCTGTCCTCACTATAAACGTAATAAAATATGAATGAGTCGTATATTGGTATAAAATATATTGCGTGCGGTCAGCATATATCTTTTATGACCTGATATAACTTGTAAATTTAACCAAAACATAAACTTAGTGCAGCATTTATAAAGCTACATTCATTTCTCATATTTTGCCAAATATCCTAGCAATTCTGATTTGAATATAAAAAACAAAAACCAAAACCTTAAAGGCATTATACACAGGAATGAAGCAGAAAGGCTCAAAATACGTAACATTTGATATGAAGATAGCTATTTGAGAATGAGAGGATATTACAACATTTTTATAAAGGTCCAAGAGAATTGCTAATGATAAGTACTCACTGGGAATTGAGAAATTAATATCGCATCCTTCATGAAATGCTTGCCATCGAATTTTCTTACCTTTTAAGAACCTTCAAAGTACCCTTATCGACTACTCCGTTCGAGAAACGCAAAATAAATTCTTTATCAAACCCATTACGTGATTCATCCAGAATTTCCGAGGCTAAAAAGCAATCCCAGGAAAACAGCCTGAAAACGTTTCCACGACACCAAACTCCCTCGTCAAAAGTTTACACTCAAGGCGTTTGCGTAGTCATCTCAAAAACCTCGACATTTTCGTTTCTGAAGTTTCCGCAGCCCTTTACACATTTCTCTCTTTCAGAAAACGTATCTCCCAGAACACCCGTCTCATCGCCTTTTTTTAAGTGGCTCATCTCTAATTTCTTCGTAATACGCCAGCATTGTAACCGAGTGCTATGAAAAATGTTCTCCTTGCCTTTCAAAACCCCCTTTCATAAATTTACACTCATATTCACGCATCCGAAACTTGCCTATCTCAATATTATCCAGCATTCACATCTCGAAAAAAATATGTAACTGAACATAGTTGGATTAAATCTTTCAGTATACCCCTCTCGTGATTTGTTGTGCAAAATTGTAGTACAGTGGAAGAATTAAAAATTCCCGAGTTCAATTTATCCAGAGGGAATAATTAGAAAAAATTCATATTTGTGGATAAACGATTAAATATAAGACAACAAGCGCTTCCTTTTCGCCACACAATAATCCGCAATTTGCCCCTCGCTTGCCTCCCCTTCACCTTTCTTGTGTGAATGTGTGTGTAAATATATATATATATACATACATATATATATATATTACATATATTATGCTATAAGTCACTATATATTCACAAGGATATAGGAATAAGAAAAGGGATTGGTTACATGTTAAAGGTCAAAAACAAGGAAAGGTTTAAATATGCCTGCAATATGATGTTAACATTCCTGAAGATGACAAAATATGTTGAAACTCGGGTCGTGGAGTAAAGGAGATGCTATATTTACACCATTTACTCATATTCAATAAATTCTTTTTTTAATGTGCCTGCAAATTTCATATTTCGCGACAACTATTATTAAGAAAGAATAACTGAGAACATGAATTTTACAGCAGCTTCAAGATGAAAAATAAGAGCAAAGGCGAGCAAAGTTGAGTTTATAAGACGTCTTGAAATGTCAACAATGCATAAAATTACAACTCAAATTATGACATTAGCTAGTAAAATGTCTGATTTTTATTAATTAAATCTAAGGGAAGAAAAAGTTTCAGATACACATTAAATGTTGACTGTGTCAACTGTGTGTTGTCAACTGACAACTGACATAGGTGTGTTGACTGGACG
>LYUA01000058.1:521313-532073 GCA_002093875.1 Calopteryx splendens | reverse complement strand
TATCAGTATGGATTCCTTCCACCACATCAGGCCTGAATTTGTGAACTTTACAAATTGAAGATTTAATTTATTTTGAAAAAATTAATCATGTGGTATATCCAAAAAACTGACTAGAGTAATAAACCCGTAGGTTGATTTGATAGGCGAGAGTAGGGTCCACACAATACCAAGCCCAACAGGGTGGCCCCATCATACATCAGGGTAGGGTTGCCTGTACCTCCGGCGGTTTCAATTAAAGATCTGTTAGCTGAAAAATCACACAGCTTGGGGGACGCTGAAGGTACCCGGAACCGTCACCCGGAATCCAACCCAGGCCCGAAAGATTAGAAGCCCAGGGAACTACCCACTGAACAACCACGCCCCCATAGTATATCCATGCACTGGATATAATAAATTAGGCATCCAGTATCTTAAGTGAACGTGCACTTTGATAATAAAGAATAAAGCATTATTAAACATCCCCATTTGGAATTTAAAATAGAAAGCTTGAATTACCAGTTTTTATATTCCAAAATTAAATTTTTAACGAAGGCACTCAAAATATTAAAATAATGATTCCAATTTAATTTTACTTAGCATTCATTTTTAATGCCATATCTTCCGATTTGAGTTTATCGAGTTATTAGAGTCATGAAATTATTTACCATCCCACCACCCTTCTTCTGTAGTAGAGACTCGCAGATTATGAATAGAATGCATAGCTTGTATACCACTTAGACGGACATAATTACATGTTTTTGAACTTTTTACTCATGAAACAACTATAAATTAAGTAATAATCTTGAAAAGGTAATTTACTACCCTGTAATACAGATTAAATAAAATCCACACTGTATAGCTGCATTTTTATTCAATGTAGAAGAACAATAAATTGAAGCAAAAAACGATTTTCAGGAATAACGAGCCATTATGGGCGATAATCAATATTTCGCCACGAGCCTAATGGCCAAACTTAAATTTTCGCAGAGAGATCAGCAAGCATGCTCATTAATAACCGAAGAGAGATTATAACAGTTTCATTTTTGGGCGAAAAGGTTTATAGATTCCATTAGCAATAATTTGCAGTCTAATGGAAAACCATCCCAGCTTTTCACTTGAATATTTTATTTAAGTAATAGTAGTTAAAATTTAGATATCTGCTCAGAATCCAAACGGCAGACAAACCAGAGCTCAATATAACTACCTACGTTGAATTATGTTTATAATACCGCGCCAACCCGAATTAACACGCCTGTTGTGAACACCTGAGCTAAATTTGCGGCAAAACCATAATTTAATCCTGCCTCGATTGAAAGCTTTAGCCGCTTCAGTTAATTCATGAATAGGATGCATTGTCCTCTTAATTAAATCGAGAGTAAAAATTTAGCGCAACGGCCTGAACTAAAAAAATCTGCCAAATATTTAATGATTAATTTAAAGCTTTAAAATATTACAATAACAACATCAGCGCCTTTTATGAAAATTAACGGGTTCAAATATTATAGTTTTTTTATATTTAATGATTCCTGGAACAATCATAAAAGCCTCACAGATTTTGGAAGTTAAAAAAATACTAAACACCGATGAATAACACTTGCAACAACAAAAAATGGGGAAAATGCTTATCAATTGTCTGATTATTAAGGTCCGGATAATATTCAAGAAACATATAAACATGCATGTAATATATTCACAGAAGTAATGACCACAAATTCAATAAAATATCTTCAAATTCTAAAACTTCACTGCTGGATAATTTCAATCAAATTCCATCTACAGGGTTTTCTTTTCTCCGAATTTTTATGTGACACTAAAACAATACCTGCAACTTCATTTCATCTTAATAATATTGTTTCCTTTCATTTTTATCGTTGGAACGAAATTTTCTCACCTGTATAAAGCAGTCAATGCTATTCACAAAATTCCCATTTTCCCCATGAGAACAACATCGGAAAAAGTCCAAGCATGGAAATTATTTTATAAAATTTACTTGCTCGAGGAAAATTCGTAAATACAATGTCATGTTACTATTTACTCATTTTACTTTAGTCCAAACAGTCGAGCGTAATCTTAATTTATCCGGTTTATTAAATAGTGAATAAGCTATGAGATTATGTTTGACAGTTATGATGGGTTGAATGAGTTTAGAAGGAAGAGTTTTAAATAATCTGAAAAATAAAGAGCCTCCGAACGCTTAATTTTCTTTTAACAACACTTTTTTCTCTGCGCGTAACGTAAGAGAAAAAAACAGATGATCGATGTGTAGTTGCCCTATATTTTCACAAAAATGGTGCAACTACTTTAATTTACGAATATAAGGAAAAAATTATTCCACTGTAACTTTGTTCATTAAAAATAAAAGAAAATTATATACTAGCATTAATATTAAATGTTCCCAAAAGTGATCATGAGAATAAAATTCTTGGTTGAAAACTACAAGGAATAAAGTGCAGCCATTCAGCGGGATAATGTGCTCGGAAAGACGGTTCTGAAAGGAAGAACTAAAGGTTTGCTATACCTAAAGATAAAATTAACTAATGAAAAGTTAATATATAACGAAAGATGTAAACTTACAATTTCATGAAGAAATTAATAGGATAAAACAGATTTGAGTATAAAACAGATTGGAAAGCTGCAGAAAATCAATCCTTGGATTAATAAATAACAATAAACTAATTCGAATATTATTATATTTCGGTTATTCGAGTCAATTCATACGAAGCCCGTCCATCTTAATGCTCTTATGTACATTTGCGCATATTTTAAAGCATCTCGCCATCCTAAGAACTGTGTAAATGGTTCAACTTCATCCATTACAGAAAATTATAAAGGTATAATATGCAAGTATGGTAAAAAAGGTGCATTTAAATTGAATGAAAATAAAATAATGTAGTCGATTAATTCGAATTGTAAATAGTCATAACAAAGTGTTATTTCCTTCTTTGATTTTCCAGTCATACTCACTGACGTTCAACAGAAACTTTCAAAATTTCCGCTAAAATGTTTTAATACCTCGAAAGAAGCGAAAATGAATTTCTTCCCATGCCATTTTATTTTATTATTTTATTCTGTGAGCCAAAAACATCAACCTTAGACTTGGCATACGTCTTGGAAAGAGTAAATGGGCGAAGGGAAAACTTCTGTCTCTGTGGAATTCTGGCTCACATCTTCATGTTTAAGATTTTGAAGATCAAATTTAGAGATGAGTCAAGCTGCAGAAAAATCTCCAAAAACGTAACTGGGGAAAGCAATTGTAGCGAACGAAGTAGATGCTCTCGGGACCATCGGACGCATACATATTGGTTACGATACATCCATTTTCAAGTGAAGGACTAGCCTTAGAGAAACGCAGATCGAGGACCTCTACCGGACTGTTAGCCCTTTGGTGACATACTTCCCACTTTGTTACAATGTGTAATATTCGAGAACAATGATTCAGGGAGATGAATTCCTGGAAGAGACAAAATCCCCGGTGGCACCGGTTGTCTCCCAGCGCTGGAGGCGCTAGAGTGTCTAAGTCGTACGGACATGAAAGTTAGAGCACCCACTCTGTGCATAAACTATGTACATACAATCTCGCTAGTGAGTGGAGCCATTTTTACATACAGCAACTTCGAATAGATTACTCGGCCATAATGCAGAAAGCTGCTAAGTATAGGACAGAATGAACCCGCGTGAACACAAACACGTCCCAACAAAATTAAAAAACTCAACTCGACAGAAAACAACGACAACAGACTAGGCCGAAAATCACCTAGAGAAAGTCGGATCAGCTGAATTCATTAACTTCCTCCCAGATTGTTTATCGGAAGGGTGTTGGATCTGATGTTGGATGAAGCACAGAAATTATTGCTATGAGGCTATGCCGTCCTCATAGTTGAAATACTTCCCATAAACAAAACTAGAGAAATAAGTGACAGTATGACCTAATTCAAATATAATCTACTTTCTTATTTATTTCATTCTTCAAGGCATCTATTTCTTCAAAAGGGACACAATGGAACAGCTTTGTTATGTTTTCATAATCATCAATAAGATATTTCGTTAACAACCACCTTATCCGGTATTAAATAGGCATAGTCTTATAACTGATCACAAAAGAATCGAAGTAGATAAAAATATCTAAAGTTGGCAGGCTACGATTTGATTTCATTTAAATTGCATTTTTCACTTGAAATAGCAATAAAAATTAATCATACGAATGTTTAATGACTCTAATATTATAGAATGGAACCTTCCCTAGAATGGAGCATCAAATATTATGGATTTTTCCAATGCCGAATGCTAAAGTCATTAAATATTAAGTGCGCAGCATCTTACGAAAGGTTTTTCTTGTTAAATTTATCATATTTCCATAATTAATACATTAAATATTATTTAAAAATATGATAAATAAATAATTAAATTTTTACATCACTGTATATATTTAATATAATTGTGAGAATAAACTAATTAATTGTAAACTAATGAACAAAGAGGCACAAACCGTCATAGGGAGAATGTCTGACATCATAGCCACCTCGCACTCGTCTCCCTATCCAAAGCATCAGCGCTAGAATTGACAGCTGTTTCCGATTTGCCTATTTTGCTACCCCATGTGATGTGGTAGTTAGCATATGAGTAAACTGAAAAATTTGTGGTAGAATCGAAATAAAGAATTATTTTTTTTAATATGGATATTTCAGCAAAAATTTTAGTTCAAAACATTTCCCCCGTAGAAACTACTGAGATACCAAAAATTTCACACACATTATTTTTACTGTCATAGATTATTTTCTAATAAAGCTGTTTGTATCTTCGTATTAAAGGCCTACCACTCGTAAACAAGTATGTATTCCAGTTCCTTTATGGTCTGTTATTTTGAAGTGCTGGAAATGCATATTATTTATGAGCAATATTTTTTTACCGTTCCACCTGATTTGAAACTAATATTAATCCTTTAACATTAGCGGTGAGCCCAAAATGCTTGTTATTTTGATGGCTTCATATTACTATCCGGAAAACTAGAGTAATATCATCCTCAGAAACTTGATCCCTGTAGGTACTACAATATTAGCGACTCTTGATCCGCGAACTAATTGAATTTAATAATCATTTATTTCTTCCGTACACCGATCGGGAGTGTCCTGCCCGAAGAGCGTAACTGACTCTCCCAACGTATGCTTTGTTCAGGGAGAAAGAAGTGAAGGTCATGTCTCATTTAGTCTGTCCGAACGGCAGGCATGCATATAACAGCGGTGTCATATACCATATCGAGCGTGATATGAAGGCGATGTCAAATTCGAATTTAATTGATGGATGGACGTTTCTACCTATTCAGTTTCGGATCCCATCAGTCGGTACGTCCAAACGGCAAGAATTAATTCTGAAAACAAAACATTGCGAAAATGAAACGATTGTCGAATTTGACTGATGTTCAAGTGCTTCCCTTGAAAAAGAAGACCAAAAGAAAATCGGCAATGAACTTGCTTTATACTTTTCACACAAAACATACGACCAAAAAACATATTTGATTCATTTAAGCTTGATTATACGTGAAGTTGGATCATTTCTCCACGAAAAAGGAATTTTGCCAATGAAATATTGAAATTCAATGAACAAGGCCTGAAAAAAGTAAGCGTCCTAGTTTAAAAAAACTAAAGTAGCAATGTTTAGTTTTTATGTTCTACAGTATTATTTTCTAAGCATGAATTTTGTGGAAAAGCAGTTAAACATCAAAACCTGGATTGCAGGCACACTTTTGAAAAGGGAATATGCAAAATATTTTAAGACCATGGAGAGGGGGGAATTATGGTTACCCTACAGGGTGGTAATTTAAGCCATATTCAAAAAGAATAGGTATTTCATAATTTTTAAACGCCTTAAGCGAAAAATACGTATTTTAATCTTCCTCTCCCTCTATCTGTGAAAAAATAAATTTACAATCAAGCATATATAGGTATATAGAAAATTATCATCTTTCAAAGCTTCATTTTACATACAAGGAGCTCGCACATACTTCTTAATTTTAATGCATTATTCTTACATTTGTAGTAATTAAATCGAACATTACTTCTATCGGTTATTCATGGTGTTCCTTCAGTCTCCAGGAAGTTATTGAGTGAGTTAACATAATGGGCAAATTACCAAATTTAGGAAACGCCCATAAAGAATTTAAAAACTAGTTGATTTAAAATTTTAGGACTATACCTTTACGAAAACATCGCACAATTATTGTAAATCTGCATGAAGAAAGTGACATTCCACTGTAAGTTCAATTTTATTCGCCAATATCACTCATCTCATTTCAAGTTTTCTCTCATTTTATTTCGTATTTATCTTTTCCAAACGCCATAGTGCTTGTTTTAAAACAAAATTATATTTATGACAACGATATTTGAAGGTGATAAAAAGTATAAACGAGAATAAATAATTTAATTACAACGTAAATACTTTACCCTCATTGTTTATATCAAATATCCACTAAATTTATTAATATTTAATTCACGAAACACTCATCAGATCAATGTACATTTTCCAACGATTGATCATTCCGCGTCATTAGCTTTCCATACTCAAGAGCAGTAAGCTGGGGGCGTGGCGAATAAACTTTTTAATTAACAAATATTTCTTAATAACTGCTGCAGCTCCATTTAATGGCTAAATTAGAAACTGTATGCCTACCTCATACCCTAATGAAAATTTCGGAAGAATTTAAATCGATTTTCGGAATGAACTGGAAGGCTGCAAGTCACCCTACAAGGTTGAGGATAGATATGTACTATTTTACGTAGGATCGATGGCAGGCCACGAAAATAACACTACCTCTGAGTCCCTAGGTCCCCATTAAATATTTCAGTGGCCATATACTTAGCAAAGAAGACAACCCTGCCAATGTTGATGGGCTGGCTAAACCAGCCAAAAGAGCACAATTGACTAGGCTGATAGGGAAAAAAATCAAGAACGCTCAACTCCTGCATTAATAAAGGTCAGGCAAAAGTCAAGTTAAGGTATTAATGCTACGTCAAATAAAGGCAAATTGCACTGAGCCACTGAATTTCATATTTAATGACAGAGAAAGATAAAACGTGTCACGTGTCAAGTGGGATGACTATAGTCACGCGAAACAAAATGGCATAAGCTGTTACGTTGTGGACGGTTTTTTCTGGCCAATCCCTCCAAGAATTTGTTTTCCTATCGTTATATTAAATTCCATGTAAAGGATCAGGAAGAAAATCAGAGTCATTCACACAATCTGAGAAAGATCTTATTTTACGCAGTGAAAGAAAAGCCGACAGGGTTATGCCTTCCCTGGACGAGATATCGATAGATAAAAGAGGTAGGAAGTCAGGAAGATTCATCACGCAGAAAAAACTAAATCAGGAGAGGCCTCGTTTTTAACTAGAGGGACTGTGAATTTCAAGCAGCAAAATAATTTGCCTAACACCTCTAAAAGCTGCCGAAAAGCTGCAAATTCGGCAGCGACACATAGCTGAGCGACCGGCTTGTCGTAGAATTATTCACCCGACACGAAGATATCTGAGGCGTTAGAACCACATCCCATTTGTACCATGGAATAGGCAATATTAGAGTGAAGCACTTAGAGGTGGTGCGCCAACTGCAAATGCTCATTGGGACCATCGTGACCCTATATAAAGCCGAATGGTAAAACATATCCATCCGAGGGGGATAACGTGAAGGGAAAGGAATCATCAACACATGTGACACCAATGGGATTGCAATATTGGAGATAGCAGTTAATACGAAAGCCGATATAAGAGTACCTTGGCCTGAAACAAGAAAATGAAAAACGACCCCATGGAAAATGCGAAGTTATGCAGAACAGACAAAAGCAAAACTGTAAGCAAAGGAAACGCTCCAGTCGAATTTGAAATGCAGATACCGGGAGTGAGACACGACTCACTCGACGCTATTCCGGGAGTCGAGGAAGCACTCTTTGGTCGGCCAGTGATCTATACCATTGGTCTGTTTTCATGTCTCCCGGAAGTAAACACGCGGACGCCGGAAGAACACTATCCCGAGTTATTCCGTGGTCTCGGAAAGCTGGTCAAGCCTTCAAGATTGCGTTATAAAGGAAGCAAACCATGCACACTGTATACACCAACATGGGTTTCAATGCCACTGAGGGATAAGTTGAGGAAAGGAATTGAAAAAATGATAGGAGGATTCCTCACGTCGGTGCTGCGCTGATGGATTGGTGCGCACCACTGGCTCTGAAAGCGGATGGATCGCTGCGGATTTGAAAAGATTTTTTCTCAAATAATAGTATCCGACGGTGACGACACCATCCCCCTTGGAGCTGCTAGAAAGGTTGGACGCCCACAGCGAATAGAGCCAGATCCCACAGGAGGGAAAATTCTCGCTATCGATGATTTTCTCTACGCCGTCAACATATAACTGTAAGCACTCACCCATGGGTTTGACATCTTCCGGAGAGAACTTCCAGAAACGGATGTGGTGGTGGTGTCAGGGCTACAGGGAGCATTAAAATTAGATGAAATGGCATCCCTCATTTTTGGAGGATCACCGCAGGAGCGTGAAGAAAGATTGCGCGCAGCCGTTTGGCCTCTCCTTAGAATATCAAAAGGTAACCTGAATGGAAACAAACCTGTCAAGGTGACTAACTTCCACGGTCATAATATAACGCCAGGTGAGGGAATATAATCCGCCCTGCAGTCTTAAATTTGTTTCAATCCACAATGGGGACAAATAGGATATTCTCCGGGGATTTCTAATTGGCATCCAAAAACATTGATCGGGCATGGCATGGATTTGGGAGAGTAATTAAAGATAAGATCATTCAGATTTTTTTAAATAAATTATATGTTTTTTTAATTCAGGCATCTATGGTACTTATTTAGACAATTTCCCGATAAGAATATGATGGATTCCTCGTCATACTGGTTATAAGCATTATTGGAGCAGGAGCCACCGGAAGGCGAATGAAAAACAATATATTTTATAATATTGCAAATTAAGGAACATAGGACGCCAGATAACCCAATATGATTAAAACGGCCAATGCATTCACTGCGGAGAAAGTGTTAAGTTTCTCCGTCGTAACGAACATGTTGCCGTGGAAAGGTTACAAACTAGTGGTAAAACTTTGATAAGTATATGACAGAGTACAGTTAATACATGATCCTTCAGCAATTTTTAAGCGATTAAGAGTGCACCAAATTTAAATTATAAAATGATTTGTCATACGTAATTAATAAAATTGCTACGAGATTGGAGGAACTTTAGGCGTGTGCTAGCAACTAAAGGCAATCGACCCTAGAGTACTAGATTTGACGTACAAATATGGAGCACCACATTTTGACTGCATATAAAAACTAAAACTTTAGTTAGGCATCGAAATACATTGAGTGAGTTGCTCCTATTTACCAAAAGTTTTAAAATTGTTCAAATTTTATAGTTTAATAACCCGAAATCACCTTGACGAAAAACTTAAAATGGGAACGCTTGCCCTCCCTATCCTCTGACTCGAGAACCAAATTTCCAATGTAGCTTTATAAAGCATTATTTGAGTCAAAGATACTTTTAAAATTAATTTGATGCATCATGAACTTTAAAAAATTAAGTACATTATCCTTTAACAGCTAACTACCGTTACTCGTAAATTTTAGGATATTTCTTACTTCAGTGATTAAGCATCCATTAAGAGAATTAAAAAGATAGCAAAATAAATTTACTTCCATAATATGAATGAACTCGATGTTTCTATTAGTTATTCAGATACGGATATTTATTTTTCCAAATACATTTTCTTACACCGTATACCAAGGTTTAAGAAGAATGAGTAAGAGTCATGATGTAAAAGGCCTCGTGGTATTTTCTACTCTCTTGTTATCATTAGCAGTTTGTGATAAAATTATTCCAGAATCAATCACTCTTTTAATTTTTTAACCTATGACGAAATACAATCATTACCAACAGCAAATGGAACGATGACAAAAACCCAAACCTATTTCAGGAACATAACCATACTCAGAAGGTCTCAATACATTTCATGGACTTCCCTCAAAGGTTCACAATGAATATGAATGAATTATTTTACAATGCAAAGTGAAGTAACATTTTCATCAAATCATCAAAGAAGAGCTCAAGAGGGAGAAGAGAGTAAAAGAAGAATAACCTGGGAAAGTTCACCATCGCAAAGGTAGGCCACAGCCCTTTTCAAAAACCGTGGAGGATTGTAAACGCTTTGTCGTGCATGAGCGAGCAAGGGCCGGAGGAAAAAACCAAACTCCGCTCCGGAGGAGGGAAACGAAATCCCCTTCCCCCCCAGACCCTTTGCATCGTGATGGCATCCATGCAGTCCCTGGCTGTGTACCTTCGAACTCTTGCCCTTCCGCCAGATTAGATCGGACGCTGATAGAGAGGGGTGCAATGAAAGTTTGAGCCACGAGGTCAAAGGGAGGTCGGTGATATTGCACGAGAGAAAAAGAGTGAAAGGGTAGACAGAGGGGACGGGGGAAGGGCGAAAGAAGGGGAGTGGGAAAGGAGCGGTAAAAGGGGACGTTACCTATCCCCCGCGTTTCTTTCCATAGTGGTGAAAGGGGAAACGGGAGGAATATCATCGCTTGGGTTGGTGGCCTGGGAGGAGGAGCAGTCACCACCCCATCCCCCTTTCCGAGTGCATTTGGGCCCGCTTCACCAGGCGGACACGACCGCCCGACGGTCATGCACCATTTCACTCAGCGGCGAAGATGTCCCCGTGTAATATGTTTCAAACCGTTTATTTTTCTTCCACATCCTTAGTGTTTCTCTTTCCCACC
>LYUA01000058.1:501785-512127 GCA_002093875.1 Calopteryx splendens | reverse complement strand
ATATATATATATATATATATATACACACACACACACACACACACATATATTTCCCCATGAACTAGACCCTTTACGTGGTGAGAGGGCTTGCGTGTTCTGATGGCCCCTTGAGCGGCACTACTGCTGAACAGCAGTACTAAGAGACCAAGGGATGAAGAGAGCGAAACGGATAAGAGAAAGGATGCGAAAATTGAATTGACCACTACTAAGAAATTTCACTAGCCCATGGGTATTATGCATTTCATTTCAATGCGATTTCAAATGCACCTTAATGCAAAATAAGATAAATAATTTCGTGGCTCGCATAAATGATCCATCTACGAGTAACAGGTATTGAACGTTTGACCGATTTGCAATGGAGGGCCTATCCCAGTATCCGCTATCAAACTTCTTGTCCTTAGGTGCTTTCGAAAAGCCTAGTGTACGGGCAGGGTATGGCATCCTGAAAATATCGTAATGAAGGTACCTAGGATAGTCCAAAAAATATATATTAGCTAACCCCGATTCTGACACCTAAAATGTTATTTTCAATGACAGTATAATTGTTCAAATTTCGGTCGGTTTATACATATTTTTAATAGATTATACGAAGATATTTCCACTTCGAATTTGAATACTTTCCTGATGGTGACGCCTTAGATTTTAAAGTGCAAACCTAGAAGTGTGACCTAGAAGAACCTAGATTGTTCTACTATAGAACACTAGTAAGTAAAGTTGGAAAAAAAATAGTGAAGAGCTACAATTCCTACCGTCAATTTTTCGTAAAGACTTACATAATACCCGATATTTTTATCAAGAGTTTATTAGGGAATGCACTATTTCGGAGTTAACTTGAAGATGGGTTACGAAACACCCACTAAAGCCCCAAAATATCCCTGCTGATTTTTACTCATTGGCTATATAATGGCTATAATATACACCTATATCGACACCGTAGCCCATCTATAGGTAAATCGATTCACGACACAAAACCGAGGTCGATAATTTGATTAATACAAGACAACTACAACTAGACTCACGAAATTCTAGGCAAACATACATGTAATATACACATAAAAGGATTCCAGAGACTAAGCGAAGTTCAGATCTGATTTCAAAAAACTATAACCACAATTAAAAAAAATATGAATATGCGATGATTCAGTTAGCGTTTGAAGATTCCTTATATCTAATCTAAACAGCTCAAATTACGGAGTCGGCGGAAATGATTCAGTGCGTATGTGACAGGCCGCGGATCATCATGCGCTCAATTCAGGATGTTTAAAACTTGGACCACATATGCGAAACTTTTATTCCATCAGTCACAAGGAAAAGGATAAAGCTTTAATTTTATATCAACATAGCTGGAGCCCGTTCAGTCACATTTTGTAAAGAGTCTTGGCTAGATTCACTTTGATCATATACTTACATTCATTTAGTAAAATTGATATCTACTTGACCTCACACTTGGTCCACGATTACATTTATATCGAACCCGGGACTAACGCGAGAGCGAGTAGGTGAATACATCTTAAACTTCACTTTGTAAGCACGTTACAGACGCGGTAGCTTCGATGCAATTACTGCCAGCTGAATACAGTCCGTGCCAAAAATATTGTAGACTCGAGATTCAGATTTAATAGCTCAAAAGTGGACGGTGAGATTTTGGCGTGGCAAACATTAGCGTGTAGATAATATTTTTTGCGATTAAAAAAGCGTTGAATTTTCACGCATTTTCTTGGTGAATAAATGGAGGATTAAAGAAGATTCAGCGTTGCGGTGGCTGGCGTAAACGCTTTCAGTTTGAAAAAATAAAACTGTAAATATTGAAATTAAAAAATTAAATATGAATCGTATTATGAATATATGAATCTTAGTTTTAACATTACATATGATTTTTTTTAACATTTTTCTTGTCACACGATCAACCTCATCTTCCTTTTCAAAGTCAATTAACTAATGTCATCAGACTAAAATCAATACTATATTATGTACCGAAATGTATACTTTCTGCTATTCGGAGCTTGGCGAACGGGACAAATCTCAGCTATTTGGGTTTTCAGCATTGCCAATTATTAACCTTTGACCGCAAGTCTTCGGTCCTCAAAAACAGTTTAAAAATGTTGCTTGATAGTTGTGAAACTTTGTACTTGTCATCATAACTGCGAAATACATGAGTTTAAGATTTCGGAGGCAGAAGGTACACCAGCTGCCGTTAGCTTTGCCCTAGCTATAACTTCCTACATCGTTACTCACCAAATGAGCCTTTCATGGTGATAGTGATGTGTCTTTCTAACTACATCGGCAGAAAATAACTGGCTCAGGATATCTAACATCTTGTGCGCATCATTTCAGTTCAAATATTTTCCAATAGAAGCACTGCAAAATCATATTTCCACATGGCAACGAGATCAATAAGGAACACATCAGAAATAATTTTACAAGGAATAGTATTTTATATTATGCAATGCAAAACAGAAATGTTCAAGAATTACATACATGTTTGGTGGAAGAGCAGGAAAAGGGTAATTAATGATATTTTGGAACCGGAAAGAATACAAAACGATAAAACACAATGTTTTTACACACCTCGCGTTTTGCATCACCTGTATTTTCATAATACAAAAACTACTAAATATGATTGTCTTCCAAAAAGTGTTTCACCTAAAAACCCTATCTTCAGGACCACTTTTTAAGTTCAATTTACTCACTACTGAATGGAAAGTTAATGGCTGTCGTGTAGATGAAAAGGACGCCTTTTAGCGTTTATTGGAATTGAAAGTGAAAAGAAGAAAAACAGATGAACACAGGGTTGAAATGGGGTAAAAAATTAAAATTCGAGTTGATTTCTAAAAACGTCGCAGGAATAGAGTTCTCCAAATAATAGATCATATGGAATCAATTTAAGTAACATAAAGGGAAAAAGTAAATTAAAAGTGAAGAAAGGGGAGTATTCTAGTGTATAAAAGTATAGGTAGAGAAAAAAAAACGAGAAAGAAGTTAGAACAACTGTGACGATCACAAAAGGAAACTAAGCACTACTGAAAAAATACTGAACTGAATAATTTGGAAAGTATTACGGGGGTCGGACGTTTGATGCCAACATGCAAGAAAATGTTTTTTTTATTGATGAAAATCAAATGGAACTCTAAGCAATATTCCACGCAAATAGGGAGTATAGAAATAGAACTCACAAGGTTGCAATAGGAACTATTTACTATCATAGGAACACTTTTCTGTAAGATTAATTACTTATATTTTAATATTCCATTTTTCCATATCCTTGAGCAACAGAATCAGATAAGGAGCAATTAAAGTATATAAGATGACTACGTAGCGGTTTCCCGATTCCCATGGAAGTCGATAACCATTAGAATCATGTTGGAGCATTTTAGACCGTACCAATTTTCTATAAAGTTTACTAAACGCTTTAAAGGAATCCAGCATAAACAGCTTGTTAATTTCTGTATTTGAGAAACATGTATTTTCTACATATAAATGGGATAAGATAAATACGTAAGTAGGCCTTTGTATAATGGATATAGTTGCACAGTACACTTGTACAGAACTCCCAGTCCTCAGGAATTTTTTCGCCACCAGATCAAAAAAGTTAACCTTAAAATAAATTAATAAATTTCGCTAAAGATAAATAAATCCATTAAAAATTACTACTTTAATTTTGTACTAAATATTATTTTAATTAAACGTTATTCACTTTTTTCATTAAATTAAATAATTAATCTGCACAGAATAAGCTTACTACGATATGACCCTGGTATGGGACCATTACACGGCCCAATACAAAAGAATATAATTTTATAAGACTTGAGATTTAACTGGAGACCTTTGGCACCCTAGTTGGCGTTGCGATCCGTTTTCTGGTTTTCCAATCTGATGCATGATTCTGGACGATGTGCCTTTTTTATGATAATTATACCAGAAAAATACCACTTCAGCCAAAACAGGATAGGGAAGCATTGTAACCGCTAAACTAAAATGTGAGTGAGTGGGCATTCACGTTAGCGAAAGAGTGCCCGTAACGTCCAACACCCCGCAGACGGAACTCGCAAAAATCACGGCAAAGATAACATTTTCCACTTCATTCCGACGGCCGCTCTCCTCCAAAATAGCCCTTGCGTGCTGAGAAAGAGAGCGCGCGTGCCATGAATGGAGGTCAAAGTGTGGTGTGTCCCCGAACGCAAGAATGAGAGGAAGAGAAAACGATGAAGATATATCAGCGGCAACGTGAACAGGTGGAGAGGCTCGAGAAAGAAGAAAATCAATGAGGAAAGCACACGGATTCTCCTTAACGTGGTCATAAGAAAGGAGGACCATAGAGTGAGGAAGAGGAAGGTTGTGAAGGGTGAAAGCGGAAAGGTCAGGCGGCGAGGTTTTGTCAGTTATGCGTGGAAGGGGTTGAGGAGAAGGAAAAATGGCTACTGGCATCCACTCTCTACGTGTGACTCGTAAAGTTGTGAAAGAAAACTTTCCATGAGATCGATGTTTTCTGCGTCCGGAAACACAATGAGGACGAGTTAGGAATTTGGCGCCAGGTGCTTTAAGAAGGCGGTCACGGATAAGCGTGCCATAATCGATGGACGGCTCTTGGCTAACTTATCCACTTAACAATGATGATAGTTTGGGAAATTAGCGTGGGCAAAAATGACTAGGAGACACGACGAAGTTCTTTTATTCCTGGATCGGATGTGAAACTCGAGAGTTTTTAGAAGTTTAGACCCGAAGCTCAATGACAGGAAACTTATACCGTAATGAAAGAAATAAAATCCTTCACTCGGAAGTATTACGGGAAAGATAAGATTCAGGGATTTAATTAACTCCGAGAACGTTGAGAAAATAACGCAATTGAAGGATTAATTTCTTCCAGTGGCCATATTATTATGAAAGAAGTCGTCCCCTACCATTTAAGTTATTATAAATGTGAACAAATATTTAAGGTGAAATTTCATGCAAATATGTAGAAGATGAAGATGTTAAAGCACAAGAATAGTGATTATTACGAGGTTAAGGTTGACAGTTTTAAGCTTAATTTGGTGGAAGGAAGCCATAACAAAGAACAGACAATATTGCACTATTCCACTGTATAATCTTAATTTAATATCGTGATTATGCATTTGTCTCAGTTAGTTAAATGCTACTTTGTTACTCAGCGGAATATTTTGTAGTAGTACTAGAGAAATAAATCCATCTTTGTCTGCATATTAGAAAAATCGTCAATAATCAAATGGAACACAAACATTAACCATATATAAAGATATTTAATAAGAAAATTGGCAAGGGAATCGTGGTTATGAAGAGAATGTAATCAAAGGTATATAACGGTTTATTTACATGCAGGTCAATTTCATTAATGACTTCAATCATTCATTCGCATATCTTTGTTTTCATCGCTTCCATTATCTGGTTCATGTTTTGGAATCTCTTCGCCTTTAGGCATTTTCTGTAGACTTCTTTATATGCTCGCTTTTCATATAACTTCATTATTTATTTTGCTCCTTCATTTAATCACTATTTTCTTTATCAGCTAACGTCATTCGTCCGCCGCTCCACAGTTAATGTCTTGCAAGGATAGGGAAGGAGAGACAATCTATATGAATATGTGTATGTGAAATGTCATCTAAATTCAAGACGTAGATGCCATCTGGTAGAGTATTCTTCCTCTAAAAAGTCATTTTGCCTTTTACTAGCTGCACTTCTTTCATTTCCCATCGCTGATTATCTTACCTCCCAAATAAAACCCTCACACTTCTTACGCTGGGTGAAGTTCTCTCGGCCTTCACACCGGGTCAGCATCTCCATTACTAACCCGAGAGAACTTCACCCGGATTATTCACCGGGAAAATACAAGATCCTACACTTCTTATACTGTTAAATACACATTTTTAAATTTTTATGTCTGATGTACTTCCTCCACAAACCATAATTTCTGCATTTTTATGCATTAAAGTTGTACTTCTTCATCACACTCGCCATCTTACAGCATCTAACCTAAAAATACCATATTCCAAGAGCTTCATATTTCAGATCTTTTTTTTCAGCTGTCAATTTCTTCTAAAGCCATGTAATCAGTAAAAAGCAGCACGCTAATTATTAGTTCGTGAATACAAATTCTTGTAGCGCTATCTTCAGGAGGTGCATCAACAGTAGTGGTTATTTTGAATCTTAGATTCTGTATGCGCCTCATGTATATATTGATTACTCGTGCATGGCACTTAAATTTGTATATCCAATACAAATTTTATAATTGAAATAAGGGTATTTGAATAACATGGCTATTATTCACACATATACCTGACGCTACAATGAAATGCATCAAGGCTCGATTAAATGTTGAAAATTACAGATTTATGTGGGCTTTTTTGTCGAATTCATTTCCTAATTTTTCTTTCTTCATTTCCGAATGCATTTTTAGTTAGGGCTACTTGGCCTTTTATACACGGTGTTTATTGTTCTTTTCCCATTATGATGTACTTCATTACTTGATACACTTCCCATTATGTCCCTCATGTGAAGTATTTCGTTCTAGCAGAATTACCAAGAGCTTTCAACTTATCTACAACTACAATTATTAATGTCTTTTTCCGTCATTTTCTCAGAATAACATAATGCTCAAATTAGATATTCCTGGGCCTGCTCTTCTCGATGTTAGTCGCTTTTCATCTAGAAAGTCAACTACCCTGCATTATATTCTTATGGGTAGGATTTTAGATGTCTTCGACACATGTGCTGCATGACTAATAGACCAAAAATGTTTACTCTTACCTGCTTTCTTTTTTATCATAGGCATTATTTCGTTCTTCCAGAAATCTAACAGAATTTCACCCTTGGACTATATATTACACATGCGTATTATAGCTTGATCCATGTCTTCTCTCAATAATTTGTAATAAGCTCAATAGTGATATGAACTCTTTGGTCTGTTATTGCGATAAAGAATGCATCTACCGGCGTAGTTACTCCTTTATTGTTTAATTCCTCGTTAAATTACAAGGCTGCTTCGTCCTGTGTACCTGTAAGATGTTGTTTTGCATTTTCTCACACAAATTTTTCTTCCATTTAATACTGGCTTTCATGACCTTATAACCGATCTTCTTTCTAATGTTTTATACTGGCACTGTCCTTCTTTAGTTCTCTGGTTCTTGTTTTTTTCTCTTCAATTATTTCCAGAAATTCCCTAAAATCCATGGCTTCCTGCTTCGGTTTTTTTCTGCCTACGGCTTCTTATGGAGATTCTAGAGGGCAATTAAAAAAAAATATTTTGTCATCTTCCTCATACTCATTCTGGATAACCTTGTTTTTCCGAGCATCCAGCACTCGTAGGAGCTAAGCTATGTTGAGTTTCTTCATATTTACCAACTTACTTGATGCATTCTTTAGTTTCTCACATTTAACTTGACCTTTATTAAAACTTGTTGTGATCACTGTTGATATCTGCGCCCACATATCTCTAGCAGAGTTTACATTGGTTTCCAGAAAAGAATTACACATGATTGTAGCAATTATTCCTGCAGACTGAACTTTCCACGACCCTTGATATGCACATTTAAAGAATTAGTCACAGTAGATAGTCTACATATTAAGTAGGTTTTGTACGGTCCTCATATCATGATAATTGTACTAACTTCCAGACTGCATAATTTCATTTTGTCTTTCACTATTCCTTCTTCAACCCCTCAAATTTTCACCCCTATATAGCGTCAGAAATAAATAAAATAAATGTTTCCTTCTTTCTCCGCTCATCAAACATTCACCCTTCTATCACAGCCTTAAAAACTTTCAATATCTGATGTTGTCTCTTACTTTATTCCTCATCTTTCGATTTTCTCCAACAACTTCCTAAACCTACCCTGTCAAACATTTTTTGCCTTCTCCTCCGACCAACTTATTTTCATCATTTTCCTTCAGTCCCATATACCTCCTCTCTCATTGAAGAGAACACTCAATCTACGCTCAATATTTTCCTCAAAAACCAGGATCGAGAACCATAAAATGCTTCATATTAAAGCCTTGGTACACAAATACCTCTGTTTGCGTTTTCTCAAAATGAAGGATGACATATATGATTGCAATTATTTGGCTAAATGACCAATTATAGCTTTATCATCTACTAATTTAGCTTATTTAAACATCTCTCACACTCTAGCTTCCTATAATTTGTATTTATCTAAAAAATTCTTTAATATGTCTCAAGGATACTCAAATTTCGAAAAGTAAAAACGTCATGTTCTATATTACTTTCTACTACCGTTTTCATTAAGGCTTGGGGCTTAACGTACCTTCCTAAATTTAAAATGAGCTTCACTTACGCCGTTCACTTTTGCTCTGTTCTTTAACCTTTCGCGAGCAATGCTTAATATAGCCTTTAGCGCTGGAAAAATTCAGAAGAAATACGTTCATGAAATTATTATGCATCAGTAAGCACAACGTTTAGGAGGAAAATGTTAATAAGTGAAGAAAGGAATCCCACTTAGATTATAAGTTGGGAATTGTTAAAGCAGAACAAAATATGAAGAATTTGTGTGATATTTCCGAGTCTTCCTTCGCAATAAAATAAAGCTCTAGCAGAAGACTTCCAAAAAAAAATGATACTGTTCCGGGGATGCTTATCGTCCAGAAGAAAATTCGACACAAGAAAAAAATGCAAATTATTTGATGCGCTTCCACTTGACGGCACATCACACAGTTCGAGAGAGAAGAGTGTGATATAATGAGGAGATAGCATGGATGCGTGGATGGTGGGAGGAAAATGTGCTGGATAATAGAACCCTTAGGCCTGGGCTCACGAAAAATTCAAGAACCTCAGAAAATGGTAGGGGTAGAAATAAATGAGAAAGTCAGAAGAAATCAAGAATGGGGGAGGGAATTAGACTTGAGAAATATATTTCACGTAGCATAAAAAAAAACAGAGAAATGACCGCTATAACGTAGATCAGCAGTAAAGCAGCAGAACTTGTGTAGCCAACAATTTTGCTTACATACCTAAAAAAAGGATTTTCTAAGATTTTTGCAAAATAAAATTAAATATAACTAATAACTTAATTGAACACAATTTAAAATACAAAATCAAGCATGTTTGCAGTGCAATACAGTTTCTATGGAAACTCATGGGCTTAAAATATAGTTCTAATCGCCTTTAAGTTATAATTGCCATCTCGCATTAGAACACTCTCATCAACGAAACTTAATGAATGATGCATATCGCTGCTTGTTGAACTGAAATTTAATGACTTCCACAGAGACATCGTTTACACAATTGGAGCTTCATATCGAAGACGAGAAGCATATTGGAGCAATGAAGAAAATCATTAATCCTGGCAAGACGGCATCCGCTGACACTCTGAACGTGATTGGACGCCAGAAAGCGAGCGGAGCAACGGTTAGGAACGTGGGATGAGGCCAGGGCGAGCGAGAGGAGGCGAGGATGAAGTGCGAGGAGTGTAGCCCACCGAGGGGGTGGGACGGAAGAGACAGGGGGGAAAGTGAGCGGGAAGCGGAAAGGGTTTACGGATGCATATAACGGTCCCGAGGATGGGCAGGAGGTAAAAGTTTTGGGCGTGGCGTGGTGAAGGAGCGTGCTATATTTTGTTTGCGGAGCGGAGAAACCCCAGGAATAATAAAGTTTTCATTTTTTTTCCTTTTTTTCCTACCTCCTCCCCCCCCGAGTGGAGAGAAAAAAACGTTCGCATCCTCCAACCAACCCTCGCAACCCTAAATTCGCTCGAGCTCCCTCCCTCCGTGCCGTACGCTTCCTCATGTTCGAGCATTCGCACATGCCATGAACGAAGAGATATATATGCCAAGCCTCTCGCGTCACAAAGAGGAGGGAAGCAAAGATAAGGGGGATGGAGGTGAGTGAAAGGTTTGAAGGAGAATGGAGTGGATGCCCCATCCCCGCTCATAGCAGGATCCCTCCACCACGACTACACCACCATATTTTTTCCCCATCCATTCCGATATCTAGCTCCTTCGGCAGTTTTTATTATTTTTTTATCGCACCAAGCCCCCTCGCATAATTTTTTTCTTATTTTCACACTCATCCCACTCTGCTCACCTTCCTCCCTCACGAGCCGACGCTTTCATTTTTTTTTCTTTCCCACCCCCAACCGTCCCCCTTGTCCTTTTTTTTATTCTCCTCTCCGGTTTTATCGCGCCACCGCCCTGTTACCGTGCGTGGGCGTTGCGAACGGGGTTGGAAAGTGAGGGTGGAGGTAGAAGTGGAAGGGATAGGCGAATGGACGGGGATGTAGGCGCGGGTGCGTGACGGCGTTTTGGGGCAACCGAATTCTCCGCGAAACAATAGGGGCGTCCGGGGGGCAAGGAGGAGGGCACGTGACTGGAGGGTGGC
>LYUA01000058.1:486005-498614 GCA_002093875.1 Calopteryx splendens | reverse complement strand
CCCCCCCGACGAAACGGCTCAATCCCGTGTGTGTGCCTCCAAGGGCATGGTGAACCGAGAAATATTGAGGGAGGTTGGAGGAGAGGTTAAATATCGTCTCCAACATAATAAAAGAGAAGAGGAAATCCAATGGGAAGTCTCCGGGAGGGGGCGGGGAGTTTTGTGTGCATCACTTCTCTCTGCAGTCTCGGAATGCGTCTATTAGAACAATGCCAGAGGAATGTGCTTCGCTCGGCTATGCAAAAGTGCATGTCCGCGAAGAACAGCTTTAAAATACGAGATGAAATATTTCCAAATAACTTGGGATGATAAGCATAATTGCGATCAGAGAAGTTAGAAAATAAGTCCAATAAAAAAGAAAAGTTTTCCCTGGAACCGAGGAGCAAACATTAAGTTCTCTAAAATATTCTTCTAAACTTGAATAAGGTTATTGAAAATTAAATTGTGTAAAAATAAAATAAACACTATCCCAGGAAACATCCTGAACTCAATATTCTTATACATGAACCCAAATAAGGCGCATCTTCAATGACGACCTTATCGTGAGCAACTAACTTCAATTTTAACGGTAGTCTTCCTATCGATCTTAAATTGGAAATCTCCAAGAGGAGATACAAAAATGTTCGTTTATTTATTTTCATTTTTTAGTATAGTACAAGCAATAATTGTATCCATGTAAATTGTTCTTCGAAAAAAGGTCTAAGAGTTTTCATAAATTCGTTTCAAGGTTTTAGGGTTTAATAAATTCATCGAGATAGGTCTCCTCTTTGGGAAATTACTTTAGGGGATGAAATCGGGGAGTCGAAAGAGCGTTAATTGCATGGCAGACGATGCCATCTGAAGGAGGATTGGAAAAGCGTCCAACAAGGAGTGACAATGGCTGCCAATTTTATTTAGAGCTGGTTTTGAAAACGCTGAATCTCTTTATTGAATTAAAAGATAGTATAAAACTCCTCGTGTTTCCGTACTAATACTACAAATATCAATATTACATGACAGCTGATAAAATGACCCAAATTTTTAACGTTCAAAAACTATTCGCTATGGGGCCTAGCGTAGTAATGTCCGGGATATGATACTTATTTTATATTAGAACATGGTTCTGAGAAAAAGTGAAGGTTGATATTAAAAAACGAAGTTCACCAGGAAAGGACTTTGATAGATTCCAATACATTAATGTTGTTCCATTAACTCTTTATAAACCTACAAATTGTCTAAAATCCTTTTTCTTCATTTACAACAGACCTTAAATATTTGTCTTGACTCCAAGAATCCATACCTCACAGCCCCAACAGCTCTGTCGTCGACAAAACATTATTGCACATGCTAACCCTACACTACAAATCTAGTAAGTCGTAAATTTTATCCTGAAACCGGATCTAAAGATTTTGATGAAATGGGGTGTATCCACAGTTATTAGGGACGAGAAATCGATTTAGTCATAGGTCTCGACTTGGGGAAAGCTCACTGAAAGGAAGTATTGTTGGGCATTACTGAAATGTTCCATTACGCTTTTTGGTTTTGATAAATCAGTAAATGGAAGGATGTCCTATTTGGTTTACTGATTAATGCTTGTGTTCTATCGTTCGAAAGAGGATAATATATCGTATGATCAACAACTTTGACGAATAGAACCTTATGAGAACGTAAATGATAAATAATAATTTAAGAACGAGTAAACATTTTGAGTACACACAACGTAATTTTCCGCTTTTCATTTTTAATAATCTCATCCTAAGGAATAAAATTGCGAAGGGGATTATGGCTACATAGTTCTGAACGTAAAACTTGTCGTTTTTGTCAGCAAATAATTATTTATCAACGTTGATAATACACAGCGTATTTGACAGAGTAAAGCGCAGTTCAGTAGGCGTTTGCAATATGGCCTGCGTAAATACCGAGTATGATACCTGCATGTTACAGAGCCTGTCCTTTTCATGTAAAATTCAAATTCATACAAACAACAATAATAAAAATACATCGTAAGTTACCAACGGCTCTGTCACTATTTCATTTGAATTGAAGGAGAATATTTAGACATGGAATAATTAATCTACTGATTATTCCTACAAAATAAGATAACTTGGCAAAGTCAAATAAATAATAGATTTTTACTATATCTAATAGTAAAAAACGCAGAAAAATTATAAATAAGTATTTTCAAATTTATTTATTATTTTAAGTTCTAGAATATTTTTAAAAAACGGGTAAATAGTATCAATGAAAAATCATTTAACGATTGCGGAATTGGTTTTAATACTAAGTTCGATCAAATTCAGTTTTATATTCAAATCTGAAATTTATCTGAATATCAATATGACCTGACGATGACTTAAGGATATTTTCCGCAGTTTTAACGCCAAATTCAGATCCAACATTTCATAAAATTGTAAAAAGAAGACGAGAAATTCATTTAATTACGCATAGCAAGATAAAATGATTATTACTTTATATAAACATAATGCAACAGTCATTGATAAAACTATTTACTCAAATAAAAATTATTTATCTAACGACAGGGTTGGCAGCGTTAAAAAAATGTTGTAACTCATTACGTTTTACATCGCATTACTATTTTTTTTCTCTAAAAATATACTTTTGTGGACATAGAAAACAGTCTCTATGAATTTAAGTGTAGTTCCAAACTATATAATATCTAGCATTAACTAAAAAGAGAATTGAGGGAAGGTATTTAAATGGTACTACAGAGCAATAAGAATACACCAATTCTATGATAGTGTTAAAAAAATAACCTTCTATGAATCTATAATAACGATAGCCTTATAGCCCCCGGCTTTTTTATTGTTATTAAACATAATATTGATGATACCTTTACATTCATTTCATATCAACGAGTGAGCAGATTGAACTTCAAAGAGACGCTTTCAGAACCGTTTCTCAATGAGTCTTCACCCTGAAAGATATTTAACCCCCATTTAAAGCAGTTGATTAAGACTTCCACATGACTACTCCCTTCGCTTCTGAAATCCATGATTTTAGTAAGACAAATATTCTGCGGAAAACAAATTATCCAGGAAAGGGAAAGGTTAAAAAAAATTGAAGTAGTTCAGTGAACTGAAACTTACTTCCCCAAAGCTACCTTACCACCCTATGAGATGTAGATTTTCTTTCTTTTCGGATCGCTTGATTATGTCGAGGGAACTCCTCAGCGAGCCGATATTCAAAACCTTCCCTCCCAAAGCAGAAGCCTCCAACGAAATTCCAGCGAAAAAGCTCCACGGATAGCATGGATATTATTTCCCTCGACAATCATTCCAACTGCCCTTCATGATGCAACAAAACGATGAAAAAAGTGTCCCCCTGCGGCGTGGAACGACCTAGGAAATACACGATAAGACAAACACATCCGAGAGGTATTTTTCAAATTTAGTAAATACTAAAGTTCTGACCTCCGAGGTTGACGCGGAATTACAGAAAGCCGCAATCATGTAACCCCGTCGCGTCGGCAGGAGCGGTAGGTGGGGTCGGTGGCGAGCGAAAAAATTTAGAGGGAGATGGATAGGAATAGGATCCTCGGGAAGAGAGGTGGGCTAGAGATTGAAAATGAGGTGGTGGGAGACGGCATGGAAGGGGGCACCCATTCCAAACTGAACCCCCCTTCCAAACCCATTCCGAGCGAGGCCATCCGACCGCAAGTCCGTGTAATGGGATCGTTTATGGGAAACCAATATGCCATTCCCACGCATCAACAATCCGCGGTTAGGGAGATTCCACGTTTCGCTAGGAGAGAGGAGGAGGTCCCGCCAAGGAGAGCGAGCGAATGAAATGAGAGTGGAGGGGATTTTTGGGGTCGGGAGACAGGGGACGCGGCGCGGCGGAGGGAAATTGAAGGTACAGCGGTCTCGATCTGCGTCCACTATCGTGTTCGCTGTCATTTAAGGGAAGCGCCATTACGAAAGGTGAAGCCGGGGAAGGATCGGACATTTCCCGCTCCCAGTTTGTAATAATCTAAGGATTTCAGGTCGGAGAAGATGAAATTTGCGCACATCTCACCACTCGAGTGATGCTGATATAGGTGATGCCACGTAGATGGTTGTGTTTGCAAATGGGTACAATGAGGTTGGTGATCAGAAGGAATTCATTCCATTAATTTTCCATCATGAGAGAAATAAATGGAGGGAAAACCCTATTAATACTACCATTTCTGGCTACGCGTGCTTTAAGCCTTCATTGCTGAGAAAAAATATGTCTACGTACTTCAGCATATGACATTTATTCAAGAGCTTGTCCATGTTGCAAGTTAAATGTCTTAACCTATGCATAGATTGGAGTTTTGTCGGGTCTAGGTGAATAAAACGATCGGCCACCGACCGGGGAACCTCCTTTTCGTATTGCAGATTATCTTTTTCTGCACAGCACTATCTACAGCCCAAACGGTACGATTTTCTGGTTAATAAAACTTCGCTTGAGACCAAACGGTGGCACAAGGAAATTAACTGGCCCTCTCACTCTGAATGTGCAAACTCACACGTCTTAGGGCTTGGTGATGGGTAAGCTCAAGACCAACTATCAAAATCTACCTTCGGATCGATTACTACGGATGAATGGAGGCATAAATTGAAAATCATCTAGGCTTCAGGTATTTCGACCAACATCAAGTGACTTTACTCAGCTGTTTCAAGTAGAAATGCAAGCCGGCAAAAAAATTAGATGATACGACAGTTATTTCCCATTACTCGTGAAAATAAATTAGCGAAAAAATAAATCGTTTTAATATGATATAATAAGTATTTTATTATCTAAAGAAATTTTTTTAACAATTTAAGACAGCAAAAAACACTATTAATACAATAAAAATTTAACAAAATTTTATCAACATTAATATTAAAGGTTTCAACTACGTCTGCAATAAATATTAAATGGCATCATTACTGAAAAATTTCTAACGTAACATTAGAGAGTTAAATGGAAACTTCAAAATATTCGCCATTCTTTGTATTGCCAAAGTGAAGGAAAAAAGAATCTTTAAACCAAGGGGAATGGAGATTGAATAAATTAAAAGAATTTTACATTTACATATATATATATATATTGTACTCACTCAATTCTAGCACTCAAAACAATTTTAGGTTACCAAATAATCCTGGAAAAACGGCAAGCGGCAAGGAGAAAGGAATTATTCCCTACAACCCTCATTCATAAATTGCATATCCTATAGGGTGTAGGATGTGAGCTCCACCCTCATTTATGAAGCCAAGCAACGGGTTTATTATCTAGGTTGATTTACTCGTATCTCGATATTCCATCCCTTTAAGGTGATATTTTAAGACTTATGTCAACCTAGCATTACTATTGTGGAAATTATAATCAATTGTATTTAAATATATTCCATTACATACCTACTATTTTCTGTTTACGAATAAATGGATGCATATTAAGTTCTGTTCGTATTCAAATTGAAGTTTTCATTAGTAAAAAAATTATTTAAAAATAAGGGATTACAAAGCCAATATTTTCGTAAATTTCTGGAGCTGGAAATCAATTTCTTATGAAGCAGTACTTCAGCTCATCGACCAGTATTCCTTCCCTGAAAATTGCAGAAGGAATCCCTATAATAAAGAAACTATGAATAATAGTTCCTTTGTTTTCATTTCTCCAAAAAGAAAATAAATTAAATTACTCATCAATCGTCCTCCTCGCACCACATTGTTTGTCTATTAGCCTATGGGGAATGTTGGCTATGAGTGTAGTATTTAGCTAGGGATTATCCGGAGAGGAATTCCAAATGAAATCAATAGTGTCATGATATGCACTGATTCTTTTAAATTAAGGGTAAAATAGAATTATTGTACTTTCATAAAACCCGGTATTTTTGCAAACCTAAAGATTCCTTTGTAAATAGACTCCTCACGCGACATTCAAATAAGTTTCGTTGCGTATTATGAAAGCCTATTAAGATTCATTATTTTTGGCAAATTGGCCTATGAATCCGGAGGATTTACTTAAATGTTCTTCTTAAAAATTACTTTCGGTCTGTATCCGACCTGTTTCCTCCAACAAAAATTCATAATTACGAACTCCAAAAATATACACTCCCAAAATATGAGAACACCAAAATCACATCCAATTTTACAGAATGTTTTTTGAGTCGCTCATTAATATTTGATCCGTTCGAAGGAAATCAATTCCTAACTTTTTGAAGACCTCTCCTCCACTTAACCATTACATCTCAAGGCGTCTGGAACATATCCATCGATGATATGACGGCTGGAACCACCCTCTCAGTCTCAGGAAAAATATCCAATATCCGTATGTTCATTGGGATTGAACTAATCATCAATATATACGGCATGCATGTAAATTTTTAGTATGAAGCTAGGTATGAAGTCCATTCTGAAATGGCGCCGCAGAAAGCATTTTATTGAGTTATTCCATTAAACTCACACTCAGCGCATACTTTTTAAAACTAGGTTAGTCGTATGCCATCAACTCCGTCAATTGAAGCACCGAAAAAGACTATTTCCTTTTTTATGACTAAAGCAAACACTTGACTGTAATATAATTCCATCAGCATTCCACTAGTTGCAGAAAACGGCATTGCTATTCAAAGAATGGGTCGTCTAAGGGCCTTCATTACCCTCAACGGAATTTCAACCGAGGCTAAGTAAAACTCAAATGAAAAATCTTAATTCCGAATTTCTGTCTCATTTGCGTTTCATTCCTCACGAATACATAAGGTACTTCGTTACAGAACCAAATATTTTCAGAAAATGTAATATTTCCAAGAAAACATGACACATTTTTATAGCTACAACTTTATTGCTAATCTATAAAGAGCACAGAGAAAGAAGATAAGTTGTTTTATAAAGCTAAAAAATATTATTAAAAGTTATCCATATCATTATAATAAATTTTCACTCACCAAATATGAAAGCAATGACTGGAAATATATAAAATAAATACATGATAGGTAACTAACTACCCTGCGCTACCAGTGATGGAAAACTAATCCTACTAATCCCAAAATGGAGGATTTTAATATTATCTAGTAAAGTTTTCCACACCTAGAAAATGTAAAATATAGCTCACATCTATTTATCACACCCTTGATTGATGTACTACGTTGCATATACAAATTTTTGGTCCAAATTCCAAAGAAAATGGGCTAAAAATAGTGGTGGAATGATATGGGGAAATAGAGGTAGGGTAACATGCGCTCTTATGCAAGCAGGTGAATTGTCAAAAGGAATTATAGAAAAGGTGACTACAACTATAAGTGACAGTGTACTGATTTAAATAGAAAGATTCAGGGATGATGAAAATAATGCTTGGAAGGACTTTACGGTAGCAAGAAGAGGCCTTATTATATTCGGTGGCATGAATGAGAATACCCCAAATCAGGAATAATCGAGAACAGGTTGCAAAGAGTACCATGGGAAATAAGGGTGAGCAGGGTACTTGGAATAAATTATTTATCAACAGAATTACTTAAAAGCTAATGAAAAATGCGTACCAGGGCTATTTTTTGTGCCAATTTCATCATATAGCTCCGCAGATGATAAAACTTAAGTTTACCAATCAAAGAGAGCACGGCATTTATTGCTGATCGAGAAAAAGTATCTTGGGATGATGATAAATCATAACAAAATGAAATCAAGGACAATCTAAAGGAGAAGAATTCGAAGTTAAACGTTAGACTAGGAAGTCTAAAGGAGTAACTAACTAGGAAATAAAAAAGAGTATGTGCTAAAACTACCGCATTTGGAAAGTATTTTGAACTATAAGTGGAGATAGTAAAACAGCATTACGAGGAGATTTGCGTTTTTAATAGAAGCATTCACAAAGAGATGAAAATTAATGTAGTGACTCATGATTAAATAAGTAAAGAAAAGATCAGAGCGGAATGATATTGAGTAAAGTTTTACATGGTACCGGAGCTTGGATTTTGATGAGAATATAAATGCACGAGTACATTTGGAAATTTTTAGATATGGGTATGGATAAAAATGAAGAAAATAAAATGATCTGGAAGGAAAGCGAACGGGGAGGTGCTAGGCATGATAGGGGAGAGAAGATGGCTGGACAGAGAAATTCGAAGAAGCCAGAAAAATTGGATAGAAGAAATATTGAGAAGCAGTGGGAAATTTTGAAAACAGATAGACGGGAAAATTTCTGGTTAGGGTGGGAGAAGAATAGAATAGGCATTTTGAAATGCACGTAAGGAAATGAAAGGATAGAGATGTACAGGAATAGATTAAAGCAAAAAAATGAAAAGTTTGGAGAGCGAAATGTTTTATAAGTCCAAGACATAATGCAATAATGTTTATGGACCACATAAAAACTACCGCTTGTCAGTGTACTACCTACTACTATGAGGGAGAGGCACCTACGACTGTATCAATAGCAATCTCAGTAAGTTTGTGCAACGCACACCATAGGTGATCTTTAGACAATATTTAGTTTGGGGACTGATAATTAAGGTCCTTTAATATGAAGACGCAATTCATGTACGCTATCTATAGCGCATATTTCTAGAATTTTTCTTCCTATTGTGCACAGAAAAACTCCATTTAGCAAAGCGCTAACATTACTGACTTCATTTACACGAGTACGTTCCCACGGTGAAGGAAAACTGCAGGGTAAAACGGGAATGCATGAATGGAAATCCCATTCAGGTTAATTCAAAAATACAAAGGAATCTCTCCCTCTCTCCCTGCTATACCAGAAAACGCACCCTTATTTCCACGGTAATGTACGAAAAACATGGAGATGAGCCTCGCAATACCCACCCGAAAATAACGCCACAAGGGCGAGGGGGAGGGGGGGCCACAAGGGGAGGGCATGAAAAATACACGGAGTGACGAGTTATTACAAAGGCTATCTCGGAGCGGCGGCTGCGTGGGCACACTGCGAGAGGAACAATCTCACTTAAACAACGCGAGAGGGTTGGCACGTAGAAAGGGAATCATTGTGACGAATTCTACGACGCTGAGGAATGGGAAGTGAGATGAGTCGGAGAGATAGGGCAAAGGGAGGGGGATGAGAAGAAGAGAACCGCAGATAGGGGAAGCAGGCAGGGAAATGACGGAGAAGAAAAGGTGGGGAAAGGAGAGGAAAGGGATGAAGAAGATAGGGGAGAGGAGGAGGGAGAAGGAAAGGGAGTACCACGTGAGACGAAAGTACCGCACATGCGCAGACTGGACGAACGTAGTAGGGGACGACCCGATAGTCGATTAGAGAGGAAAGTGGGGGGCCGCGGATGGGAAATACGGGGAAACGGTGGAGGTGGGTGGAGGAGATGGGAAGGGAAGGAAGGAGACGGTGATATGGAAGGGGGACAAAGAAATATCTAAAGCACGAGAATATGAGTGAGTATAGGGTTGAACGTTTTGGGGGGGGGATAGGGGGTCGAGGAATGAGGGAACAGGCGGATAAAGTGAGGGGGAGAGCTCTAGCTCACTCTGGCCACCATTTCGTGGCAGGCGTTGCGTCACGGTAGAGTGTACCAACCTTATAGATTTCAAAGGCAGCGAATGCATCCAATACCGAGACTTGGCAACGGCGCGGTATTCCGACTGCGATCCTCAACCAATCTTAATGGCATGAGGGTAATGAAGTGCAATAAATTGAAGTCCATGGGGCCGGTTTTGTTTGAACGAATAAATTTCTGAATAAAACGTGTTTACTTTTTAAATAGACATTAGGATTATTTTATGCGACGAAAAAAATGCTCTTTCCTATAGAAGACATGGAAAAACACACACTTTAGACAGGCACTAAAACTCTATTTCAAGGTCTACTACACTCACTGAAAGGGGAAATAATTTTTTTTAACGATTTTAAATATTCATTTTTGTTCCAATTGACGTGAAGACTTCTAATGAGTTGGTCCCACGGTTCCCTCCATCAAGAAGAGTTTTTTTTTTCACTTCGGAACTACTTCTTGGAGATGCCAATTAAAATTCAAAAGATGAAATGCTTTGAATGGAATGACTGATAAGGAGGAGCAGCAGGTAAGTGAAGTGACATTGCTAGATCTTTGACCGGAATATGGAAGAGGGAAAAAGAAAGATCGATAGAGGAAGATATAAATTTCCTGTAAGTGGATCAGTGCAGGGGGGAAGACCTGAGTTATAGACAAGTAATGGTAGATGGCACCACAGTGTTCATTCCCCTAAGCATTAGAAGAATAAAAATAATAGTCCTGTATTTTTAAATGAATGAGACCGTATCGACAATGCCGTTAGTAGAAAACAAACAAATAAGCTATGAATATTTCTTTATCATAAAACTTAAATCAGGAAGATGAATTGTACCAATTTAATATATTTTAATTCAGAAATATTAGTTTACGAACATAAAATTACTCCAACATTAGCTAGTGCGGAGATATTAATATTCTTTGTCAGCATAAAGATGTTTTACAAATACAATCATGGCGAACGCGAGTAGAATGACCCAAATGTGTTAAAGAAATTAGTTTATTCACACCGCTGGTTTTAATGGATATAATTAGAATAAAGATAGGTAATTATGCATTATATATAAGTATATATTTACGCAATGTCCCTTCACCCTGAAATTATTCCCTCAATCGCCTCATGTATGTCCCTAACATTGAATCACAAGAAAGAACCTGGTAGGAAAAGAAAACACTAAGTAATTTGGCCTAAAACAGCACCGAGTATACATAGTAATGAGGAAAATCTTTACACGAAAGCAAGAAAGGGTATATTTCTGTGAAATAAAGCCGTGTCAAAAAAATGTACTAGTCTGTAAAAGCATTATAAAACATTGTTGCCTGTGTATTCATCAAAATATTGTCCATAACTTCGCATCTTCTGAAAGAATTAAATTCTAAGCTTAGTGTAATGATATTTTTAAACAAGCGGAGTAAGTTTGAACGGAGTTTTTCTGTGAATTTTCATGATCTTCACAATGGTGGATATATTTAATCAATCTCCATTATATTAATTTATAAATTAATCTCCAATTTCACAATAACTGACTAGAAAGAGAAAATATTTTGGAAATATTAGATTTGGAAATATTATAAACCACTAAATGTGATGCCTAAAATGCATCTTAATTTTCTGGTCAATCACTTATTAATTGGGATCACGATAGAAAACTAGGAATAAAATGTTTATTATTACGACTCGTTATGATAAATTAACCAAAATAAATGTCGTAATTTCACAAAGTTTGCAGCATCGGTTTTGTTGCATAGACCACAATCCGGTAAAATATTTTACATATCAGAACACATTTCTTAATTAATTCTGACAGGTCAAAATTTATTACTGATTATGACGCCTGAGGGTAAAATCAGGTAGTACTGTGATAGAACTCTGTGAAATAAAATTGTGTTTTATTTTTTAAGTTAATCTTATTCAGCTGTATTAATCAATTATTTTATTTAGGCATACGAATAATATGACAGCTTTGCGTCGGAACCTGTATTACCGAAGTAAGCATGAAAAAAATAAAAAACTGTCCTTTAATCTATCGAAATAAAGTTCACAACTATATTACAGGAAAAAATGAACTGTGTTTTATTTAAATTCGCATTAGACACAATTATTCATATTTAAGAACAGAGTGTGTTCAATCAAAGCGAATCAAAGTGTCAAATACTAGAAGTAATTCAATAAGATACCTTGTCTTAAAGCTAAGGCAAAAAGTTAATAATGAGAATAATATTATAACTTAATTTAATATAACCACCTAACATTAACACCATTTAACTTTAACCACCTTAAAATAGTTCATCATCAAATCCACTCGCTCGTGAATGTCAAATTTCGGAAAAAGATTATACTATCGATTCGCAACGAGAAGAAATGCAAATAGGAACCCTATGGACCACGCTCACAACTTTCAACACTTACATGACAACCTTTGGGGAAATGCAAAGGAAAGCAAAACTTCTGAGGTTTAACCACTTTAAGGGTCATTTTAAATCAAGTTTTTTAAAGGAGCATTAGCATCGCAGTTTAGGGACATTCCAGAGTCTCGGAAGCAGCGAAAATGAGATGTGAAACAGAAAGCAGAAATGGGATGCGAAGAGGGCGGGATAATTGGAAAGAAAAAAAAACGACAGGAAGCGATCGGAGTGGGGATTAATTAAGGAAGAGAAGAGCAGGACGATGGAGGAGGTGGATGAAGCTCTGAAAGGGAGGAAGGGTAGGAGGAACGGAAGACGAGAGATCCACCGAGTGGAGGAGAGGAGACCGAAAACCGTCGAGGAGGTGGAGTAAGAGCGAGAGCCCCAGAGAGGGGAGCGAGTATGGTATGCATGGACACGAGGATGCGAGTGAGAAGACGAACGGACGGCCTACGCAGAGGAGGCGAAGGAACGGAGGGATGCACGGAGAATTTTTGGAAGGAGGGACAGAGAGAGAGAGTAAGATAAGGAATTTGGAACGCAGAGTTGGGTAGAGGTGGCAATGAGGAAGACTGTGAGGGTAATGGAGGGGGTGAGAGAGAGGAACCCCACCATCCACAATAGGGGAGCTAGGTTTGGTCAACTGCTGCCATAGAAGAGGGCTTGGTGGAGGGGATCGAAGAGGGGGAGGGAGGGAGGGAGGGAAGAGGAGAGTTTTTAGAGTGGTGAGGGAAGAGAAAAGGGAGGGGCTCGGAAGACCT
>LYUA01000058.1:453134-463884 GCA_002093875.1 Calopteryx splendens | reverse complement strand
CCCCCCTCTCCCCCCTACGCCACATCACCTCCCCCATTCCTCCACTTTAAGTTGTCTTCCTCCCCCTCCTTTTTTATCTCAATGGCAAGCAGTCACCATAATGGGGAAGTCTTCTGGTTTTGGGAGGAGCAGGAATTTGTGTGAAAAAGGAAGGCGGAAGTCGCAAGACCACAGGAGCGGAAAAGAAGACCTGAAAAGGGGCCTGGCGTTTTATTTACAGTGGGGAAGAGGAAGAGGACAAAGGGGGCAAAAATCAGTATGAGACAGACACGGGAGACGGCGAGGGGAGACGGTCTGTAGGAAGGAAGGAGGGAGGGAGGGAGGCAACGAGTGGAGGTGGAGAGTTATAGGGAGGAAGGAGGAGACATCGATCCTTCGCAGACCTCCTCTCTCTTCCTCCCTCTCTCTCTTCCTCCCTCTCTCTCTTCCTCCCTCTCCTGCAGTCTCCGAGCCATATACAATGGGAAAGTTGAAAGTGTTAGAGGAAAGAGGTGGCAGAGTGTGGGAGGTGAGGAGGAGCGAGGGCGATGGCGAATGGATGTCGGGAAAGGGGCGGGAGGGGGGGAACTGGAGTGCGAGAGGGATGGAAGGCAGATACTCTGGATACAGTGGAAGAGGGATGGAGTTGAAGGAAAGGTGGAAAAGGGAGGGATGTTTGAGCAGACGGGAACGATGGCAGAAAGGAAAATGACTTATTCGGAGCGAAGGTAACACTTTAACTGCCCACATTTTCTACGCCACCGTGAGGGAATGCGTTATAAAAAGAAACACCTCAACAAAACCTGAAAATATTGCAGGGATGAAAACTTGAGGTAAACATTAAAGAATTACTCCTCCACTTCTGCAACACAGAGCATTGGCAGAGAGTGACGTATCCTAAGTGGATGGTAGTCTCCTCCACTAACCCAATCCCATAACTACGATGGGGATGGATTATCAGGTATCTCATTTTATCCGGTACCTACCGGCAGAAGTATTCAGTTCAATAATATCAAATTTCTCGAGAAAAAAATAGGAAGGAGTAGGTAATCGTAGTCAGGCTGCAAGTTTCCGACTGGGGAATCAACTCCTTGCACATAAAATAATCAACGACCAAAAACAGATAAGATAGATATAGCAAGAGAAACCTACGGTAAATTACGCAGAATGTTAAAAGTTATTTGAAATCTCACTATCTATGAATTGTTGGACGTCGTTGCGTTTTCTGTTATTACGTGTGCGGATTAAGCACATTAAGCCTTCATCACAATCACATCACTTTTTTAAGTTCAATTACTTAATTACTTAGGAAAATCTACCTCCAAACATCCCCTGTTTGCGGTCAAAACGTAAAATCGTTAATCAAATTATTTAATTCAGTTCTTTATCAGTATCAGCATCAAATTATTGATTAATCGACTCGGATGAAATACATAATGCAAATTCTTAGGTATAAGAGATATCTTCAGCAGTCTGGCTAATATGCGCTGTAATTCACTTCAACGTAGAATACACCACAATAAAGAGTGTTGCAGCACGTAAGGTTTCGGTTTTCATCACATAAACAAACTCCGAGCGATAAAGATGCATAATAGTTGTCATTTTGGTGTATTCCGATTCAAATACGAGATATTATACCTGAGTTATATAAGCACATGTTAAAGAAAATAATCATTCAATCGGTAAATTGGTAAGAAAAAAATATCAACTTTAGTAGTAAAACATTAATATGGCTCAAGTTCCTTTAGATGAAGTAGGTCTGTTATAAAAATAATACAAATCTGTTACAATATTTCAGCAGTCAGCATGAAAAGGTAGGAGTGCATCATGGAGGGTGTACTGTTGCAAATTAGAATGGCTATAAGTAATTCATAAACTTAGAACTAAAGACTATCCGAACGCTGATCGAATAAGATCAACTAGACTAAGCTGCGATTTCATAGCATAGAAAAATCCATTTTTTAGAAAATTTGGGGGAAAGTATAATGCTTCACTTACATATATTTGAATCAAGCCTTCCTAGCTCACTTTCATGCAAGCTGCCTTACGGCATCCGCTGCTTAGTTTGACTAATTTTTTTCATATCCTAAGGTATGGCACAGATTCCATCAATAGAATTCTTGCTTGAAATATATGTATTTCAAAATTTTAAAATAAAAATCTCTTGAGTAGTCTTCCTAAACGATTAAGTGTGATATGAAGCGTTTGCCTGTAACGTGTATCGTAGCAGAACAGAAAATTTGGATGAATTTGAAGAGATAAGTGAGAAGTATAGAAGCATTACTGTATACGAAAAAGCAAAGAATATACAAAATTGAAGCTACTTTGTGGATTGGTTTATAATAAATAATATTAAATCAAATAATCCAACGTTTTATTGAACTAAAATCAATATTAAACGGCATGTTAGAGGGACGAACCTCCTTAACACGATCTGTAGAAATATGCAAACAAAAAGACGAATGAAAATAAAAGGATCAATGTATAAAAAAAAAACAGAAAATCCAGCATCTATCTTACTGTCTATTGCCCCAGTAATGAAATCGTTTTCAACCTAATAGTGCATAACTGTAGCGTCAAGTTAAAGTTAAACTGGGGAAGGCAATCCTATGTCCCTATATTTTTACTCTAAAGCCCTTCATAAGTAGCGGTGCGTTACCGCATTTAAAAAATAATATTTAATGATCATTTACCATGTCCAAAACTATTTCCCTCATATGGGAATCTCTTGCATACAAAACTTTTATATATAGAAACTGGGTAATGGCCAATTTCTCGAGACTCATTTCTGGCTAATCGGATCACTAATTTAAGTCGTGAAGCTTTGAATAAACAGATTAAATAAAATATATCCTCATCTATTTTTTCAAATCAAAGATAACGGTCAAATATGTATCAAGATAAGGAGAAAAATCATTTTTTAAACTCGTTAAAAAATTATTCCCAGAATTGGATATTACTTGTTATGCCGGAATAAAACACAGCATCGCATGCTAAATGATATTTAGAAAAGAAAGATAGAAATAAGTAGACAAAAGAGTGAATATCTACGATAAAGAGTGATGAATTAAATGAAATTATATTCAAATCATTAAATTACTTCAAATTATAAATGTTAATAAAAGAGGGGCCAAAAGAAAAAAGAAGTAAGGAGCGGACAATGTGAAAGTAAGGAATAGGGGAGACAATAAGGATAGTGAAGCACAACGTTGTAAGAATCAACATTTTAAGATTAGAGGGCAATGCTTCAGCGATCTTCAGCGTGGGGCCTATAAATGAGAATGTTGACGAGAATGGCCAAGGAAGAGACATCCGTTGGTACATTTGAAAGGGATGACAGATAAAGGAAGGAGTGAAAAGAAAAATAGACCATAGCAATTCTCTCATCTGCTTAGGGGATCCGCATGCTCATAAACGATGTAGAAATTTTGAGAAAAGAAATCCACACACCCTTACACCTATAGACTCACAAAGGTGGGCATACCTAATAAAAATGTACCAAGGGAAGGACCTGGGAGTCACTCTGAGCATCAGACTTAACATGGGTTAAAAACGTTAGGACCATATTCAGAGCTGCATTGATGTAACTTGGGTTCAACAAACGTGTAGCGGGAAAATATTGTAATGAAAAGGTTACGGAGAGGTGTGTATGCTAGTTATACCTCATTTAGAGTACGCTTCGAGAATTTGGGACCCTTGCGTAGTAGGAATTAATCTTGGAATTGATGAAGTTCAATTCAAAGAAAACTTCTTCAAAGAAAATTCTTCTTCAATTCAAAAAAAATTCTTCTTCAAAGTTCAATTAACAGAAAAAAATAAAAACAGGACACCGATGAGAGAGCTGCTTGTTTCGTATTTGTATTTGATAACCTTGGTTGGGAGGCAATGGAAGCACGAAGATCGAGTACGACTTAAATAAGTTAAATAAATACAAATCATTCTATTTTAGCGTCTAAACTGAAGGAATAATTTTACCTACACATTACATTGATAGAAGGGATATCTAGACGGGAAGTTGAGGGATATTATCTGCCGAATAGTTATACTTAAGGAATCCTTTTCCACTCGCACAATTCTTGACTATAATAGTAGGAAACAAGTACAGCATTTTGAACACCCCGAATGTGAAAAGATTTAGAATGCTAATAACAATAATAATAAATGTCGTTAATGGCTAGTGGCCTAACACACCTTAAGCCACACGTCCTCGCGGCGGCTTGCAGGGAAATATGTATATGTTTGTAGGCTCGTAGGTTTGTAGTTTGAAATATGTAGTTCTCAGTTGGTCTCCGTTTCAACGGAACCTACGCCAAAAAAAAATAACTTTCTTAAACCACCATTCTGTAATCCTTCAGCCAAGCATTAAATTGTTCATAATCGCTAATTGATAAAGAAACTGATAGAAATTATTAAAAAAACAACAAATATAATGAAGACTTGATGATAATGTCATCTTCATATTCCCTAAACTTCATATTCCCTAAATCCAAGAATAGTAGAACCATCACTACATTCTCCACCAACAAATAGAAATTATATAAATGCCTAATACTTCACAGAAAATTCATTTTGACACTTACATAGTCTCAAGCAGGGGATGCGAAAAATTGGTGGTAATAATTCTAATCGTGATGCGGATAATTCAAGAAAATCTTTTAGCATTTTTCCAATTCTATTTTTTTAAATTAACAATCAATTAACAAACTACCCTATAGAGACAGAAGAACTAATTCACTGATCTTCCACTTGCATATCACTAAGATTCATCCTGTCGGTGAGCTAAAACCAAAACATAGTATGCAGTAAAGGGAACCAAATATTTAAAACCCAGCACTGTATCCTTCAAAAAATTGCAAGCAATAAACTGACAGCTAGGGCAGTAGCTACTTTTTATACGGAAAACACCAACCTGAATTGATGTTAGTTTGCCATATCATGAATGAAAATCCAGTTCTCAACCTGAAATCAAAGGCGAAATTTATTTTTCTTAGTTCTGTCACTTGGAAAATAGCTGAAATTTTCTGAATCGACAACTCACGAATCCAAGAGTAAACCATGGGAAATTTCATTTAATGCCTTGAGGAAAAAGTTGCATAGTACGATGAAGCAGAACTTCTAAATAGAATGACAGAATAAGGAAGGCGGTAGTTCAAAATCTACTGAGAACGTGATTCTTAGGCAAGTGAAATACAAGCAGAGGTGCTAGATGTAAGGGATCTTGAAGGTTACTCCCATATGCTGAGCAAGACGAGGTCACCATGAATGCGCAGGCTGTTTGAGGACAAGCGGTGAAAGTACATTAAAAGTTCTGAATAATTCAAAGGAAAGTTGTGGATGGAGCTGTGCCAAAGACCTCGAGATGTCCCATCTGCGACACGATTAGTCATTTAATGAAGAGGGAAGCAAGTGTGCACGGGTTTCTCACTAAACCACTCAGCTTGATGGTTAAAAGTCTAGGCTCATCGGTTTATAAGTAATAATATCTATAAATATAAAAGCAAAGTGTAGACCTCAAAGTTTCTTTCAACTTTTATTCTCAGTTCCAAGATGTGTATTACCTTGGTGATAAAAATAGTTAAGTAGAACGAAAACATTACTTAGGGAAAAAAGTATTAGGTAGTTATACACGAGTTGACTAACGACTCACTTAAAAGGTTCAGGTCGCAGGATAAATTTTCAATTTTTATTTTCACTCTCGATACGAGTGGATAATCCTCTATTGTTCCCATTGAATCCTCATTCGTAGGCCCTGATGAATGTTTACTAAATATTTAGTTTTGTATTAAAATTTGAGATTCTATGATCTCTTTGGATAAAAAACAATTAATAAGACGATCTCTTGAAATTTTGCGGCATTCCATTACATATTTCTTTATCTCAATTTTTACGAACCACAGATCAGTTACAGTTACACCTGATGATCATGCTTAATCAAGGATTGAAACCTGTGACTTGTGAAATTAGATCTTACTTTGGCGAGTAGAAGTTTAAGGAATTATATACGGAAAAAATCAAATACCTAATCTTAGAAAAAGTACCCGATTTTTGTGCTACCGCTAATGGAAAAGTTAATTCTATATGAAAAACTCAGCTTATGGATGAAGACGTTTAAATCTATTAAGAAAATTCAAGATTAGGTATCAACCTGTCAACACGTCAACCGTTACTTGAAATTCCACAGAAATGCTCTGCATTTCTTACATCAATGACCTTTTCATCAAAATTTTTCGTATAAGATAAGAGTTTATAAACAAAGAGCTAGATAATATACAAATTCAATATCCCAACGTTCACTCCAGCACGCGCAGCCAATATATGATGGCTCTCCTTTGGATACGAAATAATGAAGCAGAGGCTTGAGCGAGTATTACACGACTTCGGAAAATAATTTGGCTCTCCGTTATGGCAAAAGTCATCCAAGTCTCTTGAACCCTGGAGGAAGATTTCGAGCCAGAGGTGTGTCAAAAGCTCCGAGCCCCTTTGGAACAGCTGTAATACAAGACGAGGGTGGGGGGTTGGAAGAATGGCATTGAGAATTTCAGGGGAAAGTGTTGAAGGGAAGCAACGAACGACAGAGCATGAGAGTGGGGAGGGGAAGGGGGCTCCGAGGGCATTGTTACGGGATGAGGTGCGAGGGAGGCTTGTTCTGCGGGATGCCTGAAAGGAAATAGTGAATGCCGGAAGGACAAAAGAGGAGAAGAATAGAGTTGCTAAGAGTGACGCATGGGAAGGGGAAGGGGTGACAAAATGGCGCGCGCGTGGAGTTGACACGGGAGGAAGAGGGAAAGTGAACGGGCGCGGGCGAGGGTTGAGAGTGGATGAATCTACTCGTGCCGGGGAGAAATGGACCAGAGCGCCAAGTAAGCGCCAATCCTCCAAACGCTCACGTTTAAGTCGCAGCCGTGAATCGGGTTTAAAATAAATAGAAATGGAGAAAAACAAAAATAAGAGTGGCTGACTTCCGATCTCTTCGACGCCTCGGGTCATTTTGTCTAAAATACGCATTTCAATAATGATTTAGGCCCTCTTCTTCGAGGCCTGACGTATCCAAACCACCCAGTTAAATAAGTGCGACCGGCTATGTGGAAATGAGGAATTGAAAGTCTGTTGTGGGCTGCCATGACTTAAGCGTGGTGTTGCTCTCTGACCTTGAGTCGACGACTTGGAACAGTAATAGCTCCATATTCTACTCGGCAAGCTTTTATTTTTAATGTCGGTGACGTTTACTTTCGGGCTCTAAACGGAATATTCACCGAAATTCTAGGCGAACTTTTTCATGAAAAAATTTACCAGGATTGGTAATCATGTCGTGAAACTTTCACTTATTTAACAAATGCTTCGAACGACCAATATATTAAAGAATTTAATCCAATGGTAATTTGAGTAGAACTTAATAAAACACTATGTATACCATAATGCCTCATTCATTGCATCATATATATACAGAGGAGGATATCTGCATGCATGTCCTAAAATATCAACATCAACACATTACCCTGCAAGCCACCGCGAGGGCATGTGGCAGGGGCCAAAGGTCAGGCCTGGCAGGCAGTCCAGGCAGGGGCCACCCCCTGCCACATAATTCCTTTATACAGTATTTTTAGACTGCTTTAAAAAAACTAGAAAATTGAATTTTGGCACAATAAGGTTTTATTGTTAAAGCCAAAAAAGAATCTTATTCCAGAAAGAGAAGGCTATTAAATGATGCTTTGATTAATTGATGTTTGGCTAATTGTGGAGTTCGTATTAATGCCCAGTAAGGGGCAATTTAGCCGTAAATCTTCTGTTTCTGTATACATCACGTTTTTTTTATTCTCAATGATATTATCGGTTTCTTTTAAATAAAACAGTTAAGGAATTTTACAGTTTTACGCCACATACTCCAAATTCTTCAAATGGAAAAACTTCAAAATTGCCATTCGAACAGAAAAAATATGTACGTTGCTTACAAGGCAGAATTCGTATAATGCATAAAAAAGCAATTTAGATAATTTTTTAACAAAAAATACATAAATTAAGCAAAGTGAACTGGTGCGAAGAATGACTCATATTAATTAAGAATGTTAATTAACACTTATTAATAATGTTAAGAATACATTGTTAGAAAGTTTGAAATCAGTCACCATTAATTTGTTTTCTGCTATTTAATTGGGTCATAATAATTATTTTTCATTACTCTTAGTAGTAAATGAAGAGGCAGGATTAGGTAAAGTTAGAGGGAGGCATGAGGAACGAGGCCGATAAAGCCGTGGCTGGGAAATCACCGAAGCACCATGGGAACTAAAAGGATACAGGAAGAATGTGCATAGGTCTCTTCTCCTACAAAAGTTTGTGTGAGGGAAGGAGATTAAAAGCGTGTAGCGGGTAGAAAGACGATAGGGGACAAGAAAAAAGTAAGAAAAAGCGTTGAGGAAAGAGATCTGAGATACGAATCTGTGGTGTGAAAAGTATGGGGGGGGAGACCACGCAAAGATGGAGAGACAAGCCATGAAATGACAGAGCGGTGGGGAAAAAATGGGAAAAAGTGGTTTTCAGGAAAGGCCGGGACAGATGTGGGGAGGGGATAACAGTGAGGGGCGATTTCGGACGCAGACGAGAAGGAATGGAGTTTGGAGGTACGCGCGGAGAACGGGAAAAAAAGGAAGGCGGGAAATGAGTTGAGGTAGCCATGAGGAGAATGGTGAGAAACGCAGGGTACGAAAGCGTGGAGAGGATGGAGGTAGCAGAAGAGTGCGGAGGAGGCCGTGGAAAAGTCAGAGAAGAATTCGAACCCAGGAACAAGGACAACGGAGGGAGGAAAGGAAGGAATGAAGAAAAGGTAGGTGGGCATAAAAGGGGGGCATGGGCGGAATGAGAGGGTGAATGAGGGGAACGAGGGGGGTTGGAAACAGGGTACGGAGGGATGGAGACGAAAAAAGAGAGAGGAAATGATACGCAAGAAAATTCGCTACGCCCCCGCTTAAATAAAAAAAATGGTAAGCGCAAACGTTCCGTGGGGCGTCGTGGAGTTGGAGTGAAAGGACGAGGAATGCCGAGCGGCCGGCGTTGAAAATCATTTTCTTTTTAATTTGGAAAAATATATGTGTACACATCGGTCGGAGGGGAGACGGATGGTCGGGGTGTGGGAAGAATCGGAAAAATTAATAAGAGAGAAAGTACAAGGTTTGCAGCTCAGAGGAGGGGAGATTGGAGGGGAAAAAATTAATAATCGACGGGACATGACTCGCTTTTGTTAAATCGTCTTCGCTGCACGACTGGCACTTTATCCAAGGATTATTTTGGAGACGTCGCCAGCATTAATTTTTGGATTCGGGAAACCTTTCAAACTGAACATTCATTCTTATAGGAGAGTACATAACGCTTTGTTCCCAACTGAAATACTCTCCTCATCCACAAAATGCTTAATCAAATGTTTCTTTAAAGCGGGCGGGATATTGCCATCGCCAAATGACATATTACGCATTTTAGAAAGTCTCTTCTTTTGAAAACCATCGACACCATTGATTTTGTTTCAATATCGCTTTTCAAAAATGTTTAAATATTTCGGAAAAAATCTTAAATAAATATTTTAGTATTGTACCAACTTTTCTGATAATACGCATTAGGGCGAGCAAAAAATAAAAGGCTACATGTTTTATAGTTTTCATTTTTCACAATGACGAAAAACGATAAAAAAAAGAAAAATATCATTTGAGTACACTATCTGAATATCTATTAAGTATTCAAATGTTTTTAATTTAAGACTTTATAAATGCACCCCCGAAAGCCACTTAGACGCAAGCATGTGTTAGTTATATGGTCAATAGCCTAACATCATTTCGCCTAAAAGCTATTTAGGGAAAAGTATACGTGCATGACCAGAGAGGTTTATTTTATTAGCATTTTCTATCAAAAATATCATTATGCGAAATGAAATTTACTCTCTAGATATTTTTGTTTTTTCTCTAGAAGAAGATCTATAAAAATTCCACTGGCAAGATGCGAGTCTCATGTTTTTCTGAAGGAATCCAAGCAATTACGAAATGAAAGTTTTGCTAAATTTCGAAAATATATTCATCTTTGTAGAAATTAGGTACTCCATCATAAAAGCTGAATGCTGAAATTAGGTCAAAAACTTGATGCCAGCTATGGAATATTATATTATTTAAATCAAATTATGATAATAATCAAATCAAATTATGTATACTTCATCACAAAGTGTCTAATTATAAAATAAAATACCACCAGAGAAGAGGTCTAAGATCGAGAGAAAAAAATGTATGCCACCTGAAGAAAGCAAACAAAAAAATATTTAACATAATATAATGCAATAAAAAAAGTTTTTAATGAGTAATAAATAACTAAGACTCCTGTCCATGACCGCATATAATTTTAAAATAGGAGTGGACCCTCGAATTCCATGAAACTAATTGAATTAAACGCAAACGTATATATTCCTCCCTCCGGAAAAATGGTCACCCCGCAAATAATACGACGGCTTAAAACGAATGCCGCAATTCTCCCGAGAATAGGTTCCGAAACAATAGCTTACCCCGAGTCGGGAAGGGTGATGACGAAGTGGGTCGAAAAATAGGGGATCTCGCGGGAGAGAGGCAAATAAGGGAGAGAGGGAAATAAGAAAAAAAGTTGGAATTCTGAACCGCGAGGGAGTGGAGAAGAAGAGACAGGGCTTCAACGGGAAGAATGCTCGGAAGAAATCATCGGGGAATCGGCAAAGCTCGAAAGACGGGAGGAGATGGAGCAGATTTTGTCGCTGGAGAAAATTTATATA
>LYUA01000058.1:437743-448342 GCA_002093875.1 Calopteryx splendens | reverse complement strand
TCGCATATGTAAATGCATCAGCGATCATTCGCTAAAAGTTACTCTGATCATCGTTTTTAAATCATTACTATCATTTCTCATTTTAAAGGTAAATTCTTCTACGTTTTCTCATGCATCACCTTCCAACAAAAATAAATGCAATGTGACACCTACTAATTATTTAACACAAAAAAGTGATTAAAGTGCTTTTTGTTCTGTCCCCATTCTTTTACTTACTTATATCATTGGGAAATTGAGTTCTTGTTCTTCTACAATAAGATATAATAAACATTACTCAAGAGTTCAAGGAAAGCTGATGCAAGAAATTGTTACTGAAACTTCAGCAGAACTAAAAAAGAGCCTTTACAGTTTGCCTTGCCGTAGTATTCATGTAAAAAATGAAATAAAAAATTTAAACAGAAGTTCACGTAAATCACAACCCACTGCAATATTGTAATGGCGAATAAAATTATTATTAACTGATAACTTAAAACCTACAAAGCTTACTTCATTTCAATACCAATTCCAAAAAAGAGAATTAAATTATACCTTTGAGTGATATGAATAGTTATCACCATTATCTTTTTACAAGTAAATCATCAATTGAGAGATGATGATTACATATGCAGATACTGTACGCTGTACCATATGAAAAACTGTACGCCAACATTTTTCACTTCATTAGCAGCCAGTTATTAACGTTTAAAAAAGTTGTCAACTACGCTTTCGCTGAATTTAAATTCATGAGATAAATATCTAAAATTGAACTTCGAAATTAAGGCCACATACGGTCAGATCCTCGTAGGAACCGAGAAGGATGTTTTTCTTTCACCGTCACTATGATATTAATACCGATGGGACCAGTTCTTGAAATGAATTTTATGATTTAATTCCAAAACAGGTCAGCCAATTGAACAGAGTTCATGATAACACGCAAACTATTACAACTCTTGATAAATTATAATACTAACTCAGAAGCAGTAAGAAAAGATGCCGTTCAACAGCAATAAAACAAAGTTTAAAACACTGCAAAAAAATAGAACCTCTTGTCGAGCCATTTACCAAGGTTTCCTTTCCCCAAACATCTCGGCAAATGGAATTCCCACGAATTACACAAAGAAACAAAGGAAAGAAAAATGAAAACAAAAGGAAAACAAAAGGAAAACTCAAGCCAAAATGCATGACGGCGGTATTTTTATTTCTCTGAAGGCATACCTTAAATCTTTAAGGCGAGGTGTACCCCTGGTCCACTTCAAATACATGCTTTGAGAAATGGCTTATTCTATCAAGGGGAGGACGAAAAAAAAGATAAAGGGAAAAACTGCTGAGCAAATACGGGACAGACGAAAAAAATAGTCGGGAGAGATATGGGGAAAATAGAAATGGAAGGAGGGGAGCAGGTAGAGGGGGGCATAAGAACTAGCAGGAAGGGGACCCGTTGGAAAAGAAAGCTTGAAGGGAAGGTGACACACGACCTCGCAGACAATGTGGAAATAATAACAATGAAAAACGAGGGCAAAGATGACGACAGCGGGAGAGGAGGGAAATGTATGTGTGTGTATACAGATATATATAAAGTCGATAGGCCCCGTCAATTACGTGACGACTCATTGCACCACATACCGCTCGCCCGTTTCTTCTGGGTTCCCCTGTGAAAATTTATATTCGTTATATTCGTTCCATCGACGCCACAGAGGATCCCCCCTTCGCGCGGTCTCGGCTAGACTATCGCTTGAACAAGATAAGATCTCTGACAGCGCAGAGAGGGTGAAAGGAAAATAAAGTATTTTAACTCTCCCTTCCCCATTCTTCCTCTGCGCTATGGTTCCTTGATCCTATCTCTAAGAGCCTTAATGATCGGGGATCTCCCAACACAACTGTCGCGGTGGAGTTACGCGCGAACTTACTACAGGTCGCGGCGATAACAAATAGCACTTACGACGAATGACAAAAGCTTTTTGCACCATTAGATATGGTAACAAAGTGCTGGAAAAGCAATAATGAAGACTCGTATTTAAATAGACAAAAACAACCTAATGAAGGATGATATGTTTCAATGAATGACAACAATTATGACATGCATGACATTAAATGCCTATGATCAAGTAACACTAACAAATATTTTAGGGAATGGAACATGGTCTCACGTAAACTGCGGGACGAGTTTGATGCATGTGGTTATCCTATGTAAGCCAATGAAAACGGACCCATTATAGTAACGAATTCTCTTCTAAAATAATTAAAAGATTTTTCGTGCGTTAGCGAAACTTGTCCGGCCATCACAACGTGCACTTCACTTACACATTGACGCTCAAAGATAATGTTCACGGTATATTGGGATGAGGAAATAAGACTTTAGACAATAAACTCACGGGATATTGAGACACTAGGAGGGTGGGACAACAAAATGCTCACATATACTCGTCAGAGCGTGGTTTCTGCTAGCCCCCTTCTCGGGAAACTGAGACGGATGGTTACCCCGCGGAGTCGTCGTTAGCAGCTTCCTTTCCCTCTCCAGAAGGGGGGGAATCTGGCTGGTTCTTCTGGGAAACCGTCTACCCTCTTAAGAATTTCCTCCTCTCACTGCTCCCGGTCGTGGAGTTTCCTTACTCCCTGTCCCTTCACCTGTCTATCTTTTCCTACAGAGCTCGTCTGCCCGTCTCCTGTCACCTTCCCAGATCGCCTGTCTGTTCGGTCCTTCCGAAATCATCTGACACCCCTCTGTCTCTCTCATCCTCATGATTCCCTCTCGGGCCCGGCCATTGATCGGTTCTAAGAGACATCTTCTTAGTGGTCAGCAAGCAGGAGGCAATTACGCGACTGGAGGCAGGCAGGTGCTTCTACACCGACCTCCAGTCAACATGGTCACAACTTGTTTCTAGGCAGCGTTTAGCCTGCCCTACCTGTGCTTCGCCGTGTCTGGTCACCAACGCTGTTCTCTTCTCGCATAAAAGAAATAATCCCGTCCCCGCGCGTGTCCCCTCAGCTCCAATCATCTCTCTAGCCTCATACATATTTTTCCCCGTGTGATTTTCCCTTCTATTATCCCTTTGATTATTTTCCTCACAAATCCGTTGTGACTCATGGTGTGACCAAACCATCTGTCTCTTCTTTGCCACATAGTGTTCGATATGGTCTTCTCCTCTTTTGCTCCACTGTCTAAGTCTCCATCCTAACTTAATCCATCCATTTTATCTTCAGCAACCCTTTCCAACACCAGGTTACGAAGACTCCTATTCTTCTCAGCACTGTTTTTCCGATGGTTCATGTCTCTGATCCGTAGTGTCTCATTGCATATGAATATTTGACGCACCTTGTTTGTGGCATGTTTCCTTTACATTTATTAAAAGTGGAAATGGAATTCGTGTGCAGCAAGAAAATTTAACCCTTTCATCGGAATATTGGCACATATTTCACAAAATATTCCCCCAGCTGACGTAAAAACAAACTCGATATGCTTGACACTCCTCCATTTACTATATTTCTTTAGTTCTTTAAGTTAATAACCACTCTTTCTCTCTCTACCTCTCTCACTGATGATTTTTCTCCTGCCCAACGGCGTGTGAAATTCACATACCACGGTAGGTGTACCAATTCCTTCCCTGTACCGACTGAGATTTTCAGGATTACCTGGCACCCGAAAAATGGTACACAGCTTAGGTGAAGTTGAGGATGCACAGAGGTTTCACCCTGACCCTCCTGTTAGTAGCTCTGTTCTCTACCCACTGAACTACCGCCCCCCTCGATGTCCGTTGAGCTTTTTCCACCCCATGATATCGTGCTTCCGACGTAGATTAATTATTTCACTTTATCTAAATTATCTTCTTTTAGTTGAACGCATGCTGTCAGTGTCTCTGTTCTGCACCCTAGTATTTTAGTTATCTTATTGTTGATTTTGTTATATTCTTGAATAATTTCATCCATAGTGTCCAGTTATGCCTTTAGGTCTTCTCGATTCTATACCATGCGACTGCGATGTCATCTGCGAAGCGGAGCATGTTGACTTCGTCACTATTCACCTTAATTACTTAAATGACCACTTCTCGTACTTCTTCTATTGCATTTTCAAAGTCTTTGTTGAATATCTTTGTGGTCTTCTCCAAGTCTATTAATGCCACATACAGTGGCTTGTTCATGTGTATAAATTTTTCCACAATTATTCTTAGACTGAGTTTGGCCCACTTCGTTCCTCTGTTTTTCCTGAACCCGAACTTGTTCTCGGACAGGTTGCCTTCAATTTTTCCTTCGATCCTTCGGCTGATTATCCGCATATTCTACGCGTGAGTCACGAGACTCAATGTTCGGTGCTCTTCGCATTTCTCTGTCACATCTTTCTTCGGTACTCCAATTATTACACTGTCCTTGAAGTCCTCCAGCAATCTTCAACTTTCGTAGCTGACCTCGATAATACCGTCCAGGATTTTTTTTAGCTTTCCCTTCGAGTATCTTTATTATTTCTTAGTTAATTCTGTCTGCGCTGGGTGCCTTCATTTTTTCAGGTCTTTCATCACTCTGTTGACATCACTTCTCAGAACATTAGCACCCTTTTCGTATCATTCCAGCTTGCTCTCCTCTTTCATTATTTCTTCTTTGAAAGGTTTTACTAATTCACATAGAAAGCTCTTCGATGTATTCTTTCCATCTGTTTCGTATATCCTCATCTATCAGTGTATTCCCATTCGTGGCCTTGATGTTACTACATTTCGTTTTCCTTTCTCCGAAATTCCTCTTCACTAGTTTATTCCTATGCTGTTTCTCTTAATGTTTCCTTTTATTACTTTGAAGTGACTCTATATCTATTCTTCATTGCCCTTCTCTGACTGTCTTATGACTTTGAACCTTAGATTTTTGCAGAGTGCTGCCAAACTTTCGTTTCTTGGGCTCTTGTATCTTCTACGTGGCTCAATAAGGTTTCTCATCTTCGTATCAGGGCCCCTAGTGTCTTTTCTATTACTCACTAGTTGTTCTTTTGCAACTTCCGTGAAGGCTTACTTCAGTTCGCTCCATCTTCCTCCAGTGCTTTATTCTCTTCCTCCCTTCTGTTTTTCATCGATGGCCGTGGTGAATCCTTCTCTGCGATGTCTTTCCTCTGGGGTTTTCGTGTTCCATCTGGATTCCTGTTTTTCCCGCTTTATCTTCTTGTATCGCATACGGCTCTCCAAGACCACTGAGTTATGGTTGCTATTTATATCTGCACCCGGATAACTCTTACACTGCTTCCCTCGGCTCCTGTACCTTTTCCTGACAAGGATGTAGTCGGTTTGGTATCTGGCGATTGTTCCGCGACATTGTCCATGCATATCTCCTTCGCCTATGATCCATGATAAAAAGCGTTTGCACCTACCATATTCTTCTCGTTTCAGAACTCTCCTTGCCTCTGTCCTACGCAGCTTCCCTGGCGCCTCACTCGGACCGCCGCCGCGTTCCAGTCGCCCGTCATGATTAGGTAATCTTTCCTTTTAACTGATCCGAAAATCTCTTCTAGTCGCTCATGCACTTAATTTTTTCCCCTTCTGTATGGTTTGAAGTCGGAATGTAGACTTTCACTATCGCCGCATCATTGAGCTCACCGTTTAACATGATTATAAGGATTGTCTTTCTGTTTCAAGGATTGAATGTATGCATACATGTATAACGGAAGGGGCGGGAGGGAGGGGGAGAAACACCATTTGCAAAGACTGCGAATATCGACAGACAGAGACCGTGAGCGGGGGGCCACAGGAGGCGGGAGAGAAAAAAGGGAGAAGTACCGAGGGGGATATTGATGCGTAAGGAGGAGGAGAAGGAATGAAGGTCGTGAGTGGAGGAAGGAGGGCGGATGAATATTGAGTGGAAAGTTTCTGCCGAGAGGGATGGAAAGAGAAAGAGTGGGGCGGAGGACCGGGAGGAGGTGGGATGAGGGAGGGATGAAGTAAGAAAGCAGTCGAACTGGGACGACGGGAAGAAAATGGTTGGCGATACAATAAAATGAGGTGAATAACAAAGAATTGATGACGCAAGGGAATGGGGCCGAGCAAGGGTAACTACAGGGTCAATGAGGACCCTACTGGAGTGAAATTAAAGTCTGACACAAAAATAGCAAGTGAAACTTCGATTTCGGAGACAAATACGCCAAGAGTAGAATTATCTATCGCAAAAGCCGTTTAATCAATTAACGCTTAAAAATAAGATTACAATTCGAATCTTTCTCAGTCTAGGGCGTGCGCCATACGCCGTGTCCAACCGGATAGGCTCCGTCCCTCTTCCGGAGGAATGTTAAACGGTGTATCCACGCGTTACAGCTGTCTTGCACACCTTCAAAAAGAAAAGCATAACTGCCCAGACCACGAAAGCTTTTATCAACAATAATTTGGCGTCACGCAGATGTACGAGTATCGGACCGGATACAATCACCCCGGCTTCCAATCACCGCGAGAAGCAATCCTGGGGAATAATGCCATTTCCCATCGGATGAGATCACCTCACCACGGCTCCTCGGAATCGATCGCGTAATCCGCCTGGCGTTTTGGGAGCGTGCGATCCCCAACTTTCGGCGCCGTGAAGTTCCGGAGGGGCCCCAAGGCTTGGAGGGAGGTTGGGGGGGGGACTTGAGATTGACACTCAGCGGGGAGTGGGGAGTGATACTCTACTGAAGGAGGTATCCCTGTGGTCGGCGATGGATGGGGGGGGTAAAGAATGAGTCGGGGGGAGACCCAGGGACCGTGGTGGGGTTTCCAGAAGGGGAGAGTGGTGAGCGCATTTCAATCTGAAGGGGATGGATGGCGGGAATGCGGGAGGAGCGGAGCGAAAGCGACCGAGATTGTAGGTCCTGGCGAAGTCGAAATGCCGAAAGGAGTCAAAAAAAAATTCAGGGATGAACCGCCGCGGCATGAGAAGGATGACGAACGTGGAGGTCGTTTGGAGTCAGACAGAACTACGTGAGGCACCACCCAACATCTCGCAGACTGATGATTCCCTCGAACGTCTCGGGCCAATCGATCCGTGAAAAAGAGCTGTAGGTATATCAACACATCCCTCAACGTGCTTCGCCCTTCCCCCTAGAGGGAGCGTTCATCATAGCAGACATTTTAATTCATATCTCAAAACTCCCTCATCTTTTCAGATTTTTCCATTTCTGTTTTAGAGTTTAGCATGCTCACCTGAAAAAGATGGTTTTAACAATTTATATTTCGTGTACCACAGTTGAGAACGCATTGAGTGTTAAAAGATCATAATTGTGATTCTTATTAAACTTTTAACCTGGTATACTAGAAAATTTACAACTAACTTTTAACTTTCAAAGCCATCATTAACGTAAAAAATGGTTTGATAGGTTAAGGTGGAGGTAATAACCAGGGTATAACCCACGGAAGGAATCGGCAACTACTATTATTGTCTGGATTCAGACTGCCAGTTCTTATTGTTAGATTTGTTAGTAGGCCTATTACCACCGTAATTAGTTTATCATGCTTATAAAAGTATCGTTGAACTATGCATTAATTGCACTAAAATTGCCAGTTTGGATCCGCCCTGAGGCCGAATGTTCGCCGACTCCTGCCTTGCGGCGTGTGAAATTCACCTCTCTGCGTAGGGAGGCAGTCCCTTTCCCAGTGTCGCCCGTGGTTTCCCCGAGAGTTTTGATACCTACCCAAAACTCTGCTTGGATTCAGCTCGGTGTGACCAGACGTAATAAATAATTTTGTACTCGTGACACCCCCGACCTCGGATAGAAAATTAATTGACCTCTCAACTTGATGTCCCTTAAAGACGTCACGCTATGCGGAAGCCTTACTAAAACTAACATCAAGCCAGGCAGGTTAAAAGCTAATTCCCTCGCTCTCTAAAAATTCTCCAAAAAATTGCTATTTATCTTTTTCAAACATTAAATATTTTGCGAAACTTAAAACCTGGGTCTTAAGCTCACATAATGCTAACAACTCGATCTTTTGTAAGACGTAAAAATACGACAAAAAATTACTATTTTCTCAGTTGACTTTAATACTACACCAGACAACCAGCCTTTAATTTTCTAGTAGTTACAATTAAAGAAGGCCAGCAGATAAATATTTTTTCTAATTGTTTTTCAGAGATCCTCCGGCTTTTCAAGGCATTTAACATAAAAAATATTACCCATACCTAACAAAGTTCCCCCTCCATGCCAGTGTGGAGTAATAAAACAGAAGATTACCACTCAGGGTTTCAACCCTCTATATTACTACATCTCACCCAAATTGGGAAGCAGGTGTCAGGAAAAATGTTAAATTTAGGAGGGAAGAATTACAGCTAAGTTCGTTACCACAGGGTTATGATCCGATGCTTGCGCGTTTAATATGAAAAGGTCCATTAAAAAAAGATACTTCCGTACTACAGCGTAATACAGTTGATGATATACCCATAAAATATGAAATGTAAAGGGATTTAGGGGACAGCATGATGTAAAAATAAGGGCGTTGAAATGTTGTGAAATAGTGAGAGTGGGAGCAGAGAGAAATAGAATTGGAAAACAAACTGTAACGCATTTAATCTATGAACCGAAGGGTGAAACAATTTCAAGCTTCGACGATGTAAACCCTCCTCTATGGAAAAGTTTAATTTTGACATGCTTGCTATTCAAGTCAAATGACTATCAAAAAATATACCATGCTATACGAATTCAATGGCAAACATTTTTAATGGGATCGGGGGATTAACATGTTATTAAATGAAGTTGGAAGCGTTCATTTCGGGTGAAAAATCGCCTTTGTGTAGAAATTATAGCTCTAGCCTTTTCCATAGACACCTTTAAATCTTAGTTTGCCACATAAAAATTTCTGCCAACATGTTTCCTCGAAAAATTCAACAGTTTGTCAACAGTAAGTTTGACAACCCTTAGAATTCCTAAACTTGAAGTAAACAGGTGTGCCGCAGTAAATCGTGAGTACATTCTCTCGTCGGAATTAATAGCTCTTCATGATTAGTACCAGATGTATGTCATCGTATAGCAAAATAAATGGACTGGGTTATTGCATAACAGACCGCATGAGTAAGGTGTTTTTATTACCACCAATATTCACTCCTAGATGTGAACGCTAAGCTTAAACAAGTTTCAGAAAGTTAAATTCTGCTTATTGACGATTTTTTAATTCAAAACTTTCTAAAATATTTACTTGTAGCATTCTCAATGTTTATGAGGTGTCTGGCGGATTAAGCTTCAGTGCCAGGAAAAAAAATCATCCAATAGTGAGACTTCAAAAATGCTCAATGAGAAACTTAGAATCTTTAAATAAGCGTGTAGAGTGAAATAGTTTCAAGAGAGGTTAACTAATCCAACTTTAAGTTTCCAATTACCCTTCTCCGATTACAGTGAAATTCCGCCGATTTTACGTCAAATCTAGCAGAAACAAGTCCAGACGGTAAGGGTGAAAATGAAAGCAGTGCGCTCGGGCTGGCTGGATGATGGGGAACAATATTTTCTGAAAGAAAGGAAGACGCACGAGCATAGATGGGGTTATCAGGCACTTTTTTCTCACAGAGAGCGCTTTTACAGCGACACCATATATCACACATTCTAAAAAGATCTTGGNAAGCGCTTTTACAGCGACACCATATATCACACATTCTAAAAAGATCTTGGGATATAAATTGGAGTCGTTCCTCCACCATCAGTTTTCATTCCTAAGCCAAAATATACGAGAGAAGCGAGAGATCGTACGTAAGAATGGTTGAAGGCTTTCAAGCCCACTGTCAGGGTAAAACTCATTTTCAGATACATAATGACTGTTTCAGCGTTTTGCCGTGTACATCCTCTGAGAATTGTAAATATATGACGAACAAACGAAGCGATTGTGAAGAGCATTACTGAAGAAATGTATCATCATCCACCGCCAACTTGCAAATTAGCAGTATATGATAAATTTTGCGCTCATATCATTAAAATATTTGTGCAAAGATGATAGCATGATTTATTTTCACCCTTTGATCGCGGAAAAAATAACTCTTTACACTAAAAGAAAATCTTTGAGAATTGTATGGGTGGATATTCACTAAATTCTGGTCTTATTGTTACCAATAAGGGAAATCTATTTTTTCCAATAATTAGCCTTTTTTGTAACAATACGTGATTACGCATTGCACAGAAAATAACAACCAATTATTAGACTTCAGAAGTCAAAAATTTAAAAGAACTATTATTTTTTAAATTATCATTTCCTATGGAAAAATATGACGCTTGCCAAATTCCAACAACAAAACCCCTTTACCAATGTATGAAACAACACCACAACACTCCTTTTACTTTAAACTGATGCGCTTGGTCTGGAAACATGCATTTTAGCCATGAAATACAATTTGATAACCCAAACACGTCGTAAAAGACATTTGCACAAATGCCTCACGTGATAAATCATTCCCAAAGAAAAACACAAAAAAAAGGAGCACCGAATGGCCCACATTTCGGAGGACGTATCATAGCATAAGTTTTTCATAATCACACCTCCCGTACATAAAAATCGACGAGGAGCTGGGGGCAGCAGAGAAAGGGGCAGTCGGGGGTGAATTGCAAGGGCAAATGTGACGTCCGTGGGGTAGCAAAGTGGAGTGCGCGGAGTCGGGAAGCCGAGAGGCTGAGGGGGAGGACGAGGAAGGGAAGGGGGGAGATGGGGG
>LYUA01000058.1:373135-388926 GCA_002093875.1 Calopteryx splendens | reverse complement strand
CCTACCCTGATGTGTGAATTTCACACGCCGTTGAGCTTAGTACTGGATGAGCTCTACCTACCAAACCGACCTTCGGGTTGATTACTGTGATTTTTTTTATTATGTGTTTAGTTCCTTAGTCTAATTTGGATATCACCTTCCTTATTTCCACTGCACACATTAACCTAAGTTTTATTCCTGTTCGGTTATGAGGTCATTTCGTGTTAAATTTTCATATAATATACTCATTTGCCATTATGCACTCTAAATCTGACTCGAATCTCTGAACGCCAGCCTCAGTCTACAGCATTGTCGATTGCCCACAGAAATTCTTAGACTTGAAGAGAAATAGGTTTGAATGGGTTTACTCGGCATCGATTCGGCATCCAAATCAGCGAATTCAGGGAGTAGCCATAAATTTAGCCTATACGTTCAAGAAAATATTCTATATATTAATAGCGTGCATAAAATCTGACTTGTTATAAATAAATCATCCTACCTAATTATGAACATCATAAATGGTCACCTAGAGAGATAACACAGTTATTTTTTTTTTAATTTTGGCGTGTCTTGGTGATAGTTGCATTCCAAATGTAATCAATTTTGGAAAAAAATAGCAAAGTTTAATAATTGCATATAAATCAGCGTCACGTCATACCACTTTTTAATGAAATTGGAAAACAATAGGCAATAGCCACGTATGGTGTATTCCAATCGCTGCAATAGCAAATTTCGGTTAAGAGCCACATCATTAATCCACGAGGGCTAGCACACGACCATGCGGTTTTGCACCTGTGCCTGTTGTCAGCTGTGCGGGGTAGGGACCTAAAAGCGGGTAACCTCCCCCTGCGCCTTTCCCACCCCTTCATGCAGTACCACCTTTCGCCCGCCCTACCCTTGCCCACATTTCCAATGACCACAGAGAATTCGGTCCAATCCACTCCCACTTCATTTAAACGGTTGAATAACACTCATGTGAATTGTTCTGACCTCCCCACCGTTTAGTGGCATAATTTGGAGTGGAGGTAGGATGAGGTTTTGCACCAAAATCGATTAGGCACTGAGGTAGGCATAGGAAAAGATAAAAGTTGTAATGATGGAGAGATGAAATAGTATTTACACTCTGATTCCAGAATATCCGAGGAAATGAGTGCGCAATGGAAAGGCTTTCAAAGAGTTTTATTTGGCCATATCTATCGTAAAATGTTGCTTTTTGATATTATCTTAAATCAAATTATTGCTGTGGTTTCATTTATATTTCGTTTCTACATACTTTTGGTCGAAAGGAGAATCCTGAGTTTTTATTATTCATCCTTATTGAGCTCCCTACTAGCTTCTTGGATTGTTGCGTGATGTAAAAATGTAATGCCTCCGTAGGGATGGACTCGTATTTAACCCTTTACGTATCCCAACGCCGGAAAACCGAATCAGGATAGCAAAATCAGGTAAGATTTATACAATTTGTCAATTCGATAGTGAATGTGAAAGTTAGATCATCAAGGAGAGTTTTACCGCCAGAAAGCATATTCAAATTATAATTAATCGATTTTAATACATATTTAATATGGGAGCCTATCATTTTTGCCACTCAGTTGTCTTAATGAAAAGATTGAAACTACCTCAAGGCTTTCTGGCATGAATACTATTCATATATCTAGCTTTTAAATGCACCAAACAGAAAATCAATCAGCTATGCCACACGTTCCAATCTCAGATCTTAAAATTAGACAGGCCGCTATCTATTGGTACTATTTAAATCTTCGCAGCATGAGAAGGAAGCAGGAAATATATCCCGTCTAATTAGATTTAAACAACCTAATTTCATTTTTTGCCTAACGGAACACCCATAGTATTATCCACCATTAATACTGAGTGAGAAATAGCAATTTTATAATTTCACTTGAGGCATGATGCATAAGTCTAGACATATGCGACGGAAGAGATCAGAAAATGAAAAACGCAAAGTGAATAAAATAGGCGCGTTCGTCGCTGATGTTTCCACCAAGTAGTATTTCAAGTTCAAAAATAACTGATTTTGGAATAGAAGTAGAAATTCTCAATTAATACTCCCGGATCCAAGATTTATGTCATTAATATTGCTGCACAATGAACGAGGTTAATATTACTTTAAAGACATTCGGAACGGTCTTACATGACGACGTTCATGTGAGCTGAAGCAAAACAAAACTACCGACCAAGAGCTAAGTATGAATAATAATTGTCTTCTCCATTATTTACAGAGTTGGTTGAGTTATTGAAATAAAACATTCAGCTTAATTTGTGAAAAACGAGGTTTTCGATAAAATGCATGAAAATAATAAGAATATGAACGCACAAATTCTCATATAAGCGCTACTTTAAGAGGATATAAGTAATCATTCCAAGGAATTCGAATTCAAGGAAAAAGTCTACTCATGATGATTTATCTAATTTCAAACATCTCTTTTGTTTTGGTGGTTATATATAACACAAATATAATAATCATGATCCCTGAGTTTTACTGCTGTTTTACCTATACCACCTACACTTTTTAAGCATTCGGAACTTAAGGTACATACATGGCATACTTTGGCGTGCTGTATATAAAATATACCTAAAATAATTTGTATATTACATTCCTTTAAACAAGATTTATCTCATTTCTCCAGAAATATAGTCATAAAAAATTCGACCAAAAAAATTCAATACAATTACCTCAAGTAATAATATCTTAAATAATAGAAAACATTAACTAAAATAATTTATATGACAGATATATACATATAATTTACATCCGTCTACTTAAAAAGTTAAGAAAATAAGATTTAACACATAAAATGTAAAATAATAAATGAGCAGTTGAATTTATTTCATAAAAATAAGTCGAACCAGGTTGTCTTCTGTTGCTTTGTTGCCGGCTATACGAGGTTTTTCTTATAAATTTCTACTAACATTCTTCCTTCCTCTTATTTTTCTCAGTTCCCAACGTACATATACAAAGAACCTCATATTCGCGTTTCAATTCACAGTCGTTATTCCAATAACGCTCAATTCTAATGTACACGGTTCATAAAATGGCAACACAAACTACCATAAGAGGAAACTTTCCATCCTTGTCTTCAATGTGAAGTTAGATTCATTTATGAAAGGCCAGAATTGCAATCTAAAAGATATGTGATTTTCTCTAACTCCTAAGAATTTAGAAGAATTTAGTCCAATTAGCCATGTTTTAATATGCCGGAAAATATTCCTTATTGAATAAATCAGATAGAGGTGCATTCATCTTTTAATCCCAAATTACACTCGTCGACTAAACTCAGCATACAGCATACCGAACAAGTTTCAACGCGTAGGTATTTTTATTACACCTTTCAACTGGGAAACATTCTTCCTCCAACACGGCGACAGATCTAGTAGGTAGCATGGTATTTTTTCCTGAACTTTCAAATCGCATTTCTCCGGTTCAACTAAAAGACAGGCCTTTACGCGATGAATTAGCATACAATCTCTGCCACGTTTGTGGTTCCCAATGTTAGTACAAAAAAATGGAAGTACAAGTTATGGAAAACAGATTTTTTATGCCAGGAGTGCGATACGCAACATTTCTAAAAAGCTATGATTAAGCTCCCAAAAAATGCTCGTCGATCTTAATTCAGTTGTTTTTACATTCATCAAACGCCACAAAATCACCGTTCTTCGATATTCTTCAAAAAAATATTTTATTCTTTTCTCATGGCGATTTTCACCATTATACTGCTTTCAATACGGAATCCTTCTTGAGACTGGTTTGAAGGCGAAAAACTCAGAAATAGAATCTTATCATTGGTGTCATATTTTTTTATATTTGGGGAGGCGACCGACAGATTAGGTAATTTGCGGAATACGACACTTTAGGGAATGGAGGGAGGTTGGAGAGAAACCCGGAGTCGGGATTAGTCTACTCTAAAGAAAGGCGCCAAGGTGTTCGCGGTTTAACTGTCCTTCGGCTTGAAGTGCTCTCAAAATGTCCTCCCCAGTCTGGTTACGACAGAAAAATCCACCAACGGGATTCGAACCGTGCCCTCAAGGTGAGAAGTCAGTACAGTAGCCACCTGAACAACCCCATACCCAAGATAAATGAGGTTTTTAATATACATATTTTACGCATTAATGATCGTTCAAAAATTAAAGTAAGTGTGGGCAAATCTCATTGAACATTTGTGACAACTGAACCGAAATTGAAATAACCAAACTAATTTTGAAAGGTGAGAAGTTTAACCCTACTTAAATGTCTCAAAATAACCATCATAATCCACTGTCAACCCTTCAGTGATTCACATATTATTTCATGCAGCCTCATAACTTAAAAGAGGGTACCAAAATGTAGGTCGGTGCGAGAGATATCGACGGAAGCCGCTAGTAGACACAAGCGATCTTAAAGAGAATATTACACATCTTTCAAGGGAAAAGGCGCTCAAATCAAGTAGCTATCGTGCTTCATCTTGGTAGTAATTTAGCCGTTTACATTTTAATTACCTGTTCCTAAGAAAAACTCAACGCTCAAAAAATCGCTTCTATTCCACATGCCTCATTGATGATGTACGCACTTCGCACTTAATTCCTCATTTAGCTTTATCAAATAGTTCAACATCCCTATGAGGGGTTTGATTAAACATAATTACGTGGAAATAAGTGAAACGATTACTAATTTTGAATTTGACTTTGGAAACCACCGCAATATTTTCAGAGAATGTCCCCTAATTATGATTAATCCAGAGAGGTTACGAACAATTTTCCCCTGCTGAAGAAAAACTAATTGAATGGCTTCGTCTCCCTTATGGCTTCCTCGAGTCTGCAATTAATAATCTTCACAAACAGCGACCACCAAGTTTATACGTAATAAGAACCATGTAAGTTTGCGGATTGTAGCCGTCAATCCCTCGACTACGTTTTCTTATTCTTTAGTTTTATTAACCTTTTCAAATATGCTAACTAGGTAAATTATACAAATCTGCGATTGTATTGAATCGCACGAAATTATGCACACGTCCCAAAAAAAGGTTAAGTACGTATCAGTCACAGTAATCAACCCGAAGGTCGGTTTGGTAGGTGAGGATAAATCTCACCCAGTACTAAGCCCAATGACATGTGAAATTCACACTTTAGGGCAGGGTGGCCAGTTCCTTTCCCTGTACCGTCTATGATTACACTGGACGACCTGGTACCCTCGAAATGGTACACAGCTTGGGTAAAGCTGAGCGTGCCAAGTGGATTCGCCGGGAATCGAACCCCGACCCTCTGGTCAAGTCCATCGCTCTAACCACTGGACTACCACGCCCCCTTTAAGTACGTATATCACAGTTTATGCTGTTCGTCAATTTATCTATCAGACATGCATGTTGTACACATGATTATATAGTCATTTTCTGTGTTTTAGACATAAATACTAAGAGATCGGAAGTTCCGAAGAGAATGCGAGGGTAATGTTGCAAAGACAGATGCCTAAGAGAAGGGCGACAGCGACACTTTGGATATATTTTATAAGATATAATTATTTGTACTTCTGCCATTCGAGTATTTGAAACATGTTTCTGCTGCCATTAATAACCGATTTATAAAATTTATGACCAGGTTTTGCAATTTAAGAATATTAAAAATGGGTCCCGGTTCTCTGCTGCAAATCAAATTAATTATCTTCTCAAGAGGAATCATAACGATTATTTTTGGAAAAAAGTTGTTGTGTTTAGAGAATAATAGCATTCAGACTAGAGTTTAAGAGTTGAGTAATGTGGGCTATTGAATATGTTTATATTGGCTATTCTTGGTCACGGATTTGAATGGGTTTAGTAATGAATGGGGAATAAGTGTTTTTGATTGAACATAAAAGCATTCTTTCAGGACAGAAACGACACAAAATTTGATGTCATCTTCGGGGTTAAGAATCAAGAACTGATACAATTGGCATCATTTTCTCCCAATTCTCCCGGTCAAAGAGTCACCTGGAACCTTTAAATTTCATCATAAAATGATGAAAAATCCTAGTATCTGAAACATATTTTCACAGGTTTTCTACAACACCACCATTATATAGGCCTATACACGTGATTCTGGTAGATTTGTTTTTTTTTGTGAAGAAAAGAGTTAAAATTCCCAGTTATATTTCATTCACATGTTGCTGATTCCTTATAGATGCGAGTACTCAATGCCTTGTATCGTGTGTAATAATATTCACTCGTAATTGTGTAAAACTATTTAATGGCTGCCCTAAAATTACCTCTATAATACCATTAATGATGAACATTAGTTATGAATCTCCATTCTATTTCCATTGTGTGAATATCTATAATTCATCTCCATTCTAATTCCATGACATGAATTTTAGGGGGAAATAATCGAGCTACGGGTAAATTTTGAACAGGCATCTTAATATTCATGAAAATAAAACTCGAATGAAAACTAAAAAATATACATAGTATGACACCTATTCTGTGGTAACGCAACGATCTATCGTTCAATGTGTTTTATTGAAAAAGATCATTTCCATTCATTTCCATGCATAGTTCATGGAAATATGTAGAACGTTAAAGAGAAACACAACGAGAAAGCTTACGGGAATAGACTCGAAGCCCTCCTTTCACTATTGTCAATTCTGCCACTTTTTGGCCCCAGTAAAAAGAGTAAAGTAAAGATTCCAATTATCTTCATAAAGCTAATTTCTACTTCATTCTATTAATAAACTGGTCAATTGAAATGCTAAGGGGTGTCAATTACGCAGTATTCTTTCAATACTTTGAGGGGGCCAGTAGTCCAATCTGAAAGATCCACTAAAATAAACATAGTAAATTCATTCATGAGAGTTAAAGTCGTTCACTTTTGGCTGGTTTGCTGAATGCAAAGGTTTTGCTCTAGTACATTTAGCCCTAAATATTTCTCCACCCTTATTCTCGCAGAATTATCACACTCCGTTGAATCCACATCAATTAGCAATTCAAGGTCCACTGCAATTATCACAGAGGATGCATGAAAAAGGGGATAAATTAATAGCTTAATACTTTCATTTACGATACAAGAACTCAATCAAACATAGTTATTAAATTAAACAAATTTCCTCTTTACCTTAGAAGAAACTTACACAAAAATGAATGGATTTCTTTAGGCAGAAAGGAGATTATCGTTTGAGGCATGAGTGGAGTTTCCGTCCACAATTTTTTAGACATCAGATGAGCTGAATTGTGCCAAATACTGTAGCGTAAACATACAAAATTAAGTCATAACTTTTCCGTAGATTTTTTTATGAATTTCTTTTGTCGGTTCACCCTGCTTAATTAGCCATCAGTATTACGCAATTCATCCATTATCTTTGTAAATCGACACTCGGAAACTCGCCCAAGGGTAAAGAATCATATCACCTCTCCAGGACTTATCTATGTATAATTACACCAAAAAACTACGGGTTGAATGCTACCAAGGTGTATAATAACGTCTGTAAATGACATGTGAAGAAGAAGGGAAATTCGGTGTGGTTTTATCAAACATATTAATTTCAGGAAGAGGCGAATGAAATCACTTCACTGTATTTTACACAAAATCCTGCATAAATACATTTCAAAAAAACAAACAGCTAAAATTTATTTCGTGGGATTGGATACATGGAATGGTTACAGGAAACAAGGCGTAAAGCATAATGTTCATAAACTGTGATTCAAAATTTGGGAAATGCAAAGTTAAGCTACGATTATTTCTTCATTAGGGAATAATTCATATTTTCTAAATAATTAGGCGTTCCTATGACCCGTTCCACAGGAAAAGAAATAAAGCAAATGCACGCAATAGAGAGAACGAAAACAATTGTTCGCTAAAATATGAACGGGAAAATACCTAGAAAATGTCACAGACACAAAAAAATATGTTGACTATTCTCCGGCAAGATCGCATGACAAGCGTAAAAAAAGGGGGCCAAAAGGGAAAGGATAGTTTCAGAAATGGAGTGAATATAGCGAGGACAATAACGAGGGCCACTGCAGCAGATAGGACAGCGCATCCGCCACTGCTGCAAGAGATATGCTTGGACTCGTTAAATAAATCAAGGCGTAAAGCATAATAAAATATTTTTCCATTAATAACCATATAGCAACATATCATTTCACTCCAACTAAAAATTGCTGTAAAAGAAACTCTTCGAAGATTGGAAATAATTAGAGGATTTATTTCACGATGCAGTAGGATAAAAAAAAAAACAAAGTTAACTCTGAGAAATTAGGCTGATATTGTTTGATAACCTCAGGTAATGAAGCTAATACGAGCAATTAATGGAATCATTATCCGAAAAATGTGTTTTTATGGTAACTACCACATTCACAAATAATTTTATTAAATTCTTAACATGATTGGAATGGTTTTTGCGTCATAGCTCAATGCACTTCTCTCATTCTTCTTTAAGTTGTTGCTACTACGATATTCACTAATCTCTTCTTTTGATCGATAATCTTATAAAAGCTCTTGACTTTTCTGCGAGTGCTAAATATAGAAAAGTATTTTACACAGAGGTCCAATAGTAATTAATACCGATTTATTGGAACCGAAGCATGAAGCTCAATGCAGCCAAAGATTCAAGTATGATGTTAAAACAAGGTAGGTTTCATTTAACAAATAATTACGGAAGTCAGGTGCATAGTTTCTAATATCATTGAATCTAAAAGAATTCTTAATCAACAAAAAAATTTTTAATTGCTAACTTCCTTCCTGTAGGAAAAAAACCTCCGGAAGAATTAGCTAGCTTATTAAATAGCAAAAAGGTTAAATAAAAATAAGAAAATTTGTTCCGTTTTTTATAAAATTAAGAAAATTACTGAAAGGCTCCCTGCCGAGAAAGCACAAGCTAAAGTAATTTTCTTTAGATCTCCACCGTAGCAAAGGAAGCTGAAAAGATCCGATGCAACCACTAAGGAAAAGCATAATTACATTCAATTTCGATAACAGATGCTATGAAATTGAGCCATTTTTAAAGCATTGGGACACCACCCAAAATGTATGACCATTGCAAAAATACAATTCAGCCAGAAAATCATCCGCAAGTGGAAAAAAAGGCTGAAAGTAAAATTATTTTCCAAGTTTTTCGGCATTGCTGATGACATTTTGGGAATAGAAACATCTTCAAGGTTTCATCGACGACAACTAGGAAAATAAAATTATAACTTTTCACCAAACTCCAAATGAAATCTTATACAGAGGTTAATCTGTAAAAAATAACACGAATTCATGATTTAGCCTTTTTAGGCACCATGAAACCGGACACATTGTTAAACTATCAGTACGCAAGAAAGGAAAGAATAGTTTTCAGTACAATATGTTCCTATAAATCCCATTAAAATTATAAAGGTTATAATATATTTAATTTTAACCTCTTCAATCGATAATATTACTTCATCAGATATATTTCATCTTAAAATCTTTATTTAAACTGCTCCACTTATTTACAGACCATTCCTTCGACAAATGTACTTCTAATCCCTGAAATGTATAAAGTGATATCACGTTTCCCTTTCATTTTGAATAATAGAGTAAATAGATCTCAATGCAATCATAATTATTAATTCAGAGCGTAGGGTAAGAAGCTTAACCACTCCATAGCTTAACGCACAATAATAAGTACTCCCTCTAAAAGGGGAAAATTCACATGGCGGCGCCCGTATTTCCCGTTCAAGGAAACGCACGAAAGGGCAAGATCTTTGAAAAAATGTTTTTCCTCCCCAAATAAGACAATATAGAAAAATGTTTAGCCCACTTGAACAATCCAACTAGTAAGAAAAAGATAAATATATTATGCAAATTAGTCTAAGTAAAAATCTATAGCAACAACAAAACTGAAGGATTTTTTAAAATAGGTCTAGTACCAATCTATAAAAAATTTCGACCTTACTTTGGTTTCCTTTTAATTTTAAAATCAAATTACTTCTGCAAAACTATTTGAAGTCGGCGTTATAGATGCGAGACGATCCATATTGCACACGTATACTAAAACATAGAAAACAGTAAGTAGGAGGATGTCGATCTTTTTCTTTTTTGCTTCCATTAGGATAACTTCAATAAAAAGCGGAATATAGTCCAAATCAATCCCAATTTTTAGCTTCAATGGTCACTTTTATCATAATCACGTTTAGTCACTTCTAGTTACAATAGATTTTCAAAATATGCAAAAAAAATAGTCTCTCGTGTCACAGTGCGTGTTTTCTCCGAGACGGTACTATAAAATAACCTACTGGTAACCATGATCATTATTAACCTACTACTTATAGATGCATATTGATGCAGATGATTTTTGAATTTAAGGAAAAGGTTCCGCATACTTAGAAAGCATCGGCATGGTGTTGTATGCGTATGGCGCATTCGAGTCGACTCAAAAATATTCACGATAGTGTACCAACCAGCTCTGTATTATGATTGCCTACAACTTAAATGTCATATTTCGAATATTACTTGCTTCTGAGGACTCTCACGCTATCTGTAGAACACACAATCCTTATCGAAGGAAGCATTTCACGCTGACTAAGAAACGGCAAAGCAGAGAACAAAATTTCCGGGGATTACTGGTTTAAAAATTTGACTGAATTTCCTGCATCCAAGTGAAAAACAGGAAAATCCTGATATTCCCAAGAAATTCGAAAGCCGTAATTTAGCTAAAGTGGACTGGGTGTGAGATGCAGAAAATTCAGAGAAGGAAACTGGTTTCAAACAATCCTGAACAACTGAGAAGACCCGTAATTAGGATTCCACTTCGTTCACACAGCTCAAGACGCGATGGAATTTCATTCACCAGGCAGCGTATCCCACAAGATGACCGACGGGGGAGCCACATTGGTAGTAATAAAAACACTTCCGTCTTTGCTGCGACGTCACATTTCACTTTAATGCAAGGGACAACATTGGCTCTTGAAAAAAGAACACAAGGGAAGGTTTTGCGCTCAAAGTACGTTGCTCAATAACTACTTCCATTGGTCGCATGTGGTTGTTTACTTCTATTACATTTATCCTCCCTTTTTGTTTCTGTTCAGTCTCATGCCCTTGCAAGCATTAAACTAAGTCCATTTAATACTCTCTTTTCCTAGTCCATACTATATTTAATATAATTACTTGGAAAAAAATAGTAAAAAAGCTTCTTAATTAATGGTATTTACATGGATGTTTCACTTATAAGACGCATAACACCTATTAAGAAATTTGGTTTAGCTATCTACAAGAGAAGACTTCCACTTTGGCTCTTCTCTGACTCTAGATGAACGATTCTCCTTTTTTGGGGAGCAGTCGTAAAATTTGGATACGCCATAAAGAACCCAAAGGTTATCTTAATAAAAGGCGGATGGAACTTTTGTATAGAGTGGTCTAAGCGGCCCTAAAGTTGAATTAGTGCCATGACATGAAGTCACAAGACTTTTATGCAATTAAAGGTGAGTATGGTAATGATTTCGCAAATTGCCTTTATCCCACGCATGGTCTTCCACTAACATTCCTGCTTTCAGAAATAATATATCCGTTATTACAAAATATTTACCACTTAAAAGGCATCAACAAGTAGGTAATTCCTCCAAGAAATTTCAGTTTTCATCGTCAGGAATGATATCAGAGAAACTCATTAACACATTAGCAGCGTCATTAGTTGATCCATTTAGTGAATCGACACTTTGAAAAATCCGCTCTACCCACTTCGATCTACGATGGCCGAGAAGAGATACACAAATATTTACCCCCACAGATCACAATTACTTTCGGGTCCTTAGGTTTCTTCAAATAAAAATCTGGCGGAGGGGCATTTTTTTTGTTACGAATTTGAAGATCAAATAAATTGACTGGGAAGACGGAGAGAACGAGAAAGCGTCTCCAAACGCGTTGCTTGAGGCGTCCGGCGTTCCTTGAAAAGAAAGGCGAAAAGAAGCGGAGCCTTTGTTACAGGATGGTCTCCATGGGAAAGATGAGAGAACTCTCGCTACACTTGCCCCACTTTAAAGAGCCCGCATTCAGATGGAATTCCGGTAGGGACATCAAAAGCTCTCGCACACTCGAACTCTGGCCACACTCATAGGTACCGAAGTGCTAAGTATGATAAGAATGTCTGCAAAATCGAGGGTGAAGCTTTTCCTGGAGTTTTTGAACTTAGAATTCTAAGAGAAAGATACATTTTTCTATGGAATCCGTGAATAACTGTCCAAACTGCCAATGGATAGCAGTACTTTTAATAGGACCTCTCTTCTGATCGACAAATATTTTGTTTTCAATTAATTCAATTTAATTCGATGGTATCATCGCTCATAACTATTGTCAGGGTTTAAAATTACGTCAACACGAGAGCTACCAGTGTTTTATTCTATTCAATACTTTATAACTATTCATATCCCATTTCGGCCATTACATTTAAAAATTTTGGAGGGTCATTTTTTCTGATAGTACGTCGCACTATTCATACAAACATAGGTATTTGCATTACCTATGCAAATAATCTAGACACAAATTCAACACTTTTGAGTGGTCATGGAATCTGGCACTGAAAATAAGAGTGGAAGTCATTTCAGTGCCTATCATATATACGCTACAACATATATGGGGGAAAATTACCTTTGTCTTGAATGATATACATATTTTTAAGAGATTAATAGAAGCATTTCACTTGTTTCCAGTAATAGATGTCCCTTACTTTTTCTCTACTAATACTAGATGCATTAAAATCCATATTCAGAAGAATATCTATAAACTGCGAAACGTATTGATTGATGATCCTATCATATCATAATTAAATCATCTTTATTTTTCGTGCATATGCTTTGATAAGCAGCATATATTTTCTACAATAGCTACAACAGTTTTATTAATGTGTTAATTCTCATATATAAATTCCGCCGTTGCCTTTCGGGTTAGGCAAAGTCAATAAAGGCCTCATTTTAAGTTAATTCAGGAAATTTATTCCTTTTTGCAACTATATTCAATATACCCTACCCTTTGTCTTTAATGTCTCAAAAAACTATTTATTAATTGACAGTCTCAAATAGTGGCTGTAGCAATTAAGCCATTAGCACTTCGTTCTTGACAGCAATTCATTCCGCTCTCTAAGTCTAATAGTTTCATTATTCCATTTAAAGTAAAAAGTCATCCCTCCAATTAAAAGTCAAGATTCTTAGATTAGTCAAAACTCACCATCGGCCGCGAAGTAAACTCATTTGCAATTACGTGTGGAAGGCCATTAAAAGAGACAGGTAATAAAATCGATTAGAATAAACACTTGGCATACACGCGGAACGTGAAAGAGAGACTATCTTCGAACTTCAATGCACTCTCTTCGAAAATGCTAATCTAACCTTGGCCTTTGAAAAGGTTCCCTAGCATCCTCCGAAATTGTCGTTTACCCTTGAATTATTATTAGTAGAAGCGGTAGTAAGGTTTAAAGTTCTCTTAAGCCAGAAGTCATAAGGCAAAGTTAAATCAGAATAATCCACATAACAGCAAAATAACCTTTCCCTACGAAGAATCCGAACCCGCGATCCTGGAATTTGCCAGCAGGCACGCTACGCACCAATCAGACGAGCGAAATCAGCTTCAAATATATTTTTCCCGGTACTTATTGATTTTCGGTACATCAGAGACGCTAATTCTATATCCCAACCATCTTATCTTTATATTTTTATAATGAATATGACTCCTTTATTGTAGGCAGACGTTGAAAAATCAGCATAATAATTCAGTATATGGTAACAACGAAAAAGTTTACTGATAGTTCTTTCCAAAGTTGTACTTTAGTATGGAAGGATCGCTGGATGCTTTACCTCTTAAAATTACGTAACAGAATGCACTTTTTTTCTCTTTCCCAAATAGTTAAGGATAATGGTTGGACTTGAGCAGTACAATTAATTTTTATTGGCCTCTGTATTGTTATGGTAGAGGTATTGTTCTCCAAAAAATTTTTTTACGATTTTCAAATACTTTTGTATACCAGCCCTGCGACCGATCATATGAATTAAATATGATTGAAAAAATCAGTTGTAATTCTAGAAGTCCATTTGGTCCTGGATAGGAGTAAGAGACAGAAAAAGAAAAGAACACAGGATGGTCAAATATGTTTCGTGTGGATTTAAAACTGCGTCGGATGGCGTTGGGAGAGAAGAGAGAGGGCTCCCTCAGATTTTCGGCTCGCCCTCCCTTAGATTCGACACACCCCCGCTGCTATACCTAATGCACTCATCTTTTAACTCTTTTGGAATGCCTCTATCCTTAGCAAATGCAATATGGTGCTAAGGATAGTTAAGCACCAAGTCACCAACAATATCAGGCACGCATAAGCACTCTGCAGGGGTTTAATGCCCTAAAAGGGCAAACGAACGATGAAGAAGGGAAACCTCGAATGGAATTGTCCGAGGGGTCCAAGTAATTTTAAATTCCAAAGGCTTTCTCCGGTGATCCACGTACATGCTCATTTATGCCAAACCTGTTAGAATGATTAAGTCTCTCACGATAAAATTATGAACGCCGTATCGGCGTTCGATAGCAAAGAAGCTTAGCTACAAGTCAGACTCGATAAGTTTGCATAGGGCCTCCCTTACTCCGTCAATTCTATACCAGAACAACGCCTTAAAGATTCACCCTTATGGATTTCAAAAATTTGCAAGTAATTCCATAACTAAGGCCCGATTTTTTGTAATATTATTTTTCCGATTATTTTTCCCTCCATATCAACTGAACCGCAAGTAGTAAATCTCATCCCTACCTTTTCAAACACTCATAAATAGGTAACTTAAATTTATAATCCTTCATACCACTACCACACGGGGCAAAGAAAGTAGGTGCCAATTTTGCAATGCCTATGGAGGCAAAATCTAAATTAGATGCCATTCATAAATATATAACAGAATTCTTGATCAATCATAAACCATCATCTCCCCTTCTCGTCACAAAGGATCAAACTTTGTGAAACTCCGCTGTAAATTTTTAACTCCAAGGTAAACTCATTAACCGTCAAGAGTCACATTCTCATCACGGGTGTTTTGAGCGAGTAGAATTTAGCGTCAGATAATGGAGTTATAATTCCATCTACGTGGGTGTCACGGGAGGTAAAACGGAAGTCCAGAATACCCATTGGATAAGACATTAGCATGGCCTTCTCCGGTGAAGTCCATTAATGGTAGGCTAAAGATAGGCCTTCGCTGGGATTCAATCCGCTTGGCGTGCCCCTTTATTCGGACTAAGTTTTACCCTGTAAATAACCTTATGAATGTCATCAATTTCGTATTAATTGGTACGCAATTCTTCATTCATTCCTCTTACTTTCATGACACACGAAATTCATGCAGCTTAGGACAATGCCAAACTTATCAGACTTGCTGTTCTATCCCCGGACCTCAGCCTGTCACCTAGCCTGACAGTTTGCATTAACTGAAGCATCAAGGCAGGCCAAAAGTCACTTCAGTAGGAAATTTCTCGTGAGTCATAAGCGATGATAACTTAAGTGCTTCTGAAAATCATCAACATTAAAGGCCAAAAGTCACTTATGTCGGTGATTGCAATTTTGCTTTCATTGCTCTTTTTCCGAATATCATCGAAACATTAATCATAGCGTCTTAACATTTGCACAGCGAGGGCTAGTCAGATGGCAAGAAATAAACTCCTGGTAATTGAACGATACATATTTTTATTCAAAAATATTAATATTCAGTTATATCTGAGGGCAACGACCTAACTACGATGAAACTCCGGTTCCCGCACCGAAGTCAGCCAAGAACGTTGGTACCACACGGAGGGTGGATGAGTGACCAACCTCCGTACCTCTACCGTGGTGCTGTTGTCCCGCCTGCATGAGGCAGGCAGGAAAAAAAGTG
>LYUA01000058.1:284681-300806 GCA_002093875.1 Calopteryx splendens | reverse complement strand
GACAGGAACACACAAGGAACGAAACACAACGAACTTACTTTGCAAACTTTCGGGGGTGGGGGCAGCCGAAATGGAGGATGGAAGAGGCATTCATATGGTGATAAAAAAATGAGAAGACAATAGAATAAATAGGATTGATGAATAAGTAGTTTGGAACACTCAGATCATTGCATTGGCCGAGAGAGCGATAAATAACTGCGACACAGCTGAGCAGCGTGGGGCGAGTGAGGAAGTAAGGAAGTTGGTAAGTAAGTGGAGGAAGTTATCAAAGCGAAATAATTAAATTTCAACGTAATGAGGAAGCTTAAGTTTCCTGGAGGCAAAAGAAATCGTTCCAGCCGGACTCGGGAAGTTTCCAACACAGACGCACACGACTATGAGCTAAACCTGTCAGACGTCAGGTTTCCTCTGACTCGCCAGCAGAGCGTTCTTAATTCACGTGAAAAGTCCTTAATGCATTAATTAATTGCATTTCCGACAAGAAATTGGCTACTTGTTTAGTTTTTTGTTTACTTCTACCTATTGGCAGGCTTAAACTTCACATACATTTCCCCTATCGACCGAAATGAAATTAATACTGACAAAAATCAAATCTATTACAGCCACCTTATTCTTAATCCTACTAGTACTTATATGAATTCTAATTTTTATCGATCAAAAACTGTCAACGATATGTTTCTGTCACTTCCTGTCTTTCGAAGGGTAATATTTTCAAAAGATCAAAATTAAACCAAGGCATGTACGTTTTCAAAGGAAATATAATTTTTAATAAACCCCCTTTATCCTGCAAAATTAGGCCAATCGAAGAAGGTAATGGGACAAAATTTCGAAAATAAAAAGTCTCAGGTGTATCTTCAAGAGATTGGTGGATAATTAAATTTCTGCTAAAAGAGAAACTAATTAGAACAAAAAATTCAATGATACATAAAAATGCGTCTCCGCAGTAGAAATAAGTATATGATATAGCTAACAGTAACAATGTAGAGGTAAGGCTGAAATGGAAATTCCGTTTAATTTAACTAGAGATAAAAATCATCTTAGCTTACGTGCTTTTCCCCTAGAAGCTTCTCTGAATATTTGCCAGATTATGCCCGCGTGAAGCAGTGAAAATCTGCAAGGAAGATTAAGTCACCAGGTTGATCGTGAAGAACGAAACAGATGAGAGTGTGAGTGAGTCCAAGGGCAAGACGTGACAAATTTGATGAGAGAGTAGAGCGGGTGACGCGTTGCATGTGGGATACGAGAAGGGAGGCGTGTCCAGAACACGGCAGGGATAGAGAGAGGGAGATACGCGGGAAGGAAAGGTTGATAGCCGAGAAGGGTATCGTGGCGCAACAGCGGGTGTGGGGGAGGAAACCCGATGTTCCGACAGGAAGTGAACGACCTGCTGCGGAAGCTTTCGGAAGTCGCTTCAGTCACTGGCCTTCGCATAAGAAAATCCTTTAGAAACTTGAGCAAACGCGTACAAGGAGTACGCAATTACCTCCCCTCTCGTTGGAAAGTGCTTAAACGATCCGCTGTGGTTATTCTATTGTAGCTGGTTTAAGCACACCTTACCTGACGGCAGTAGAATCCTGAACTGGAAAGTTCAGTATCTTGTTCTTTCTAGCAATTTTTCCTTTCACCCTCCTCCCCAGTCATCTCCGAGGAAACGTAAGTAAATCTTTTTCGTTTCGTAAAAATAAAAAATAACGCACCTTGTTAAAACTAATTTTGAAAATTCCAAAGTCTTCCCCATTCTGTATGACAGATAGATACATTACTCGTACTATAAAAAAGGTTACGTCTCCTTTTTTCACTGCTGTGTTTTATACTTCAAACAAAGTGTAAATTTTTAAAGGAGCTGATAGAAAATATTCTCCCTGTGGCTAAATACTAATTACATGATCCGAATTTTTGGGGATAAATTGAAGCGTCATTGCGAAGTAATTATCTAAAGAATCATTAATATATGCCACGGGAGGGCTAATATTTAGAGTCACACATTAATATCCTCTTTTGGCATCGAATTTTGTTTAAATTTATCTACATTTACAATAATTTGCCATACACGACTTTTCTGTGTTTTGTTAGTACGAAAATAGTACGAAATATAATTACTTTTATATTTCTCTATTGCTTTATTTAGCACGTAATACAGATTTCTTCACATATTTTGATTTTACTTAAAGTCATCTTTCTTCAATTTTTTATGAAGTGGTGAAGTTTTTATTGACATTAGTTACCATGAATAGCCGTTCTCGATAAAACATTTTTTTGAGATTCCCGAGAAATTGGCATTTCACCCTCAGAGGAAACACTAAAATGAAATAAGAATAGTAAATATGAAGTAATAGTAATGGTATGTCTTGCCAAATAGAGTTCATTACCAATATGAAATATTTTCAATGTTCATACTTTAACTTAAAACAGCTGACGAGCACTTTTGGTTTTTATAAGGACCAAAATATTTGTTTATATATTTTACGAAGTATTTCGGCTTCGTTTCTACAGTTATGGCCCTAATTAAAACTTCTATTGATATCTTCATCAAATCAAGCTTTTTGCTGTTTCCATTCTAGCATCGTAAAACAATGGTCATAAGCTTTTTAGGGCAAACAACCACATAGAGGGCATGCTGTTCTCAGAGGTTAATTTCCCTGGCTCACAATGGAAAGAAAACTTGCAAAGGAAACTATTTATCCTGACCTCGTCACGAAACTTTCGGGTTACATCACCATGTTCCCACACACATTTCACACACAAATCCAACGCTCCAGAAAAGAAAAATTTCTTAAATAAAAAAGTTAAAAATTGGGACAAACGCCAACTATGGTTCACAGAGAAGGTTTTAAAGCGATGATTGAAAAAGGCTCGATGAACAAAGTTCAGAAATTGCTACCGCTTTCTATAAGCCGCAAAGGACTTATTGTGGTCACTTGAATCAATTCAACAGAACTGCTTATAATCAAGCTATAAGGAATGAGACTGGATCTTAGATCATCACTATAAAGTGATGATCTAAGACCAAAGCGCCACCAAATTGTCAGTAGGCATGGGTCTCTAACCTTTGGTAGGCTTTTCTTATTTGGAATATTCATCGGAAGGCAGAACAGGGCAGACGGAAATAGGATAACTAAATTTGGTCTGGAATGATTTACAAGGTTTAATAATGTTCTTTAAATCTGTAATGGTTTCCTTTTACCCCTCAAAAAATAAAATTTACAATATTATACAAAATTATGAACTTGGCATATTTGCAGTAAATATCAATGTTGTAAAAATCCTAGTTAAGTCTGACAGCACGACTTCACACTTTTTCCACAATTTCCTTAATTTTAGGAAATAATTCACTAATCCTCTGGACTGGCTCACTGTAACATGTTATATTTTCAGAAAGAACAAACAAGCATGATAAATATTACGGATCAGGCTATAACTATTTCCATTGTTCGTGAATTTTACTTGTTCTATGTAAATAAGTTCTTGGAAGTAATAGAAACAGTGAACGTAAATGTTTGCAGTAGTGTTTCCTCATAAAATCAACATTAAGATTAAAAATACGATTAGGACGTTTTTTTTCGTACACTGGAATACTTTTGCACGTGAAGTTTCAGTGATTAAAGCAGCTATGTCGCCCCGTTTTTTCACAATCCAAGAAAAATATGGCAATACAACATCCACGCTCCAAGAGGAATGCTAAGTCGAGAACCCGTTAGAAACGAAGTGATTTCTCCCTAGACCAATGGAGTCGATCTAGTTATAGGCCAAGCTACTGAGAAAAAATAAAAGCTAATAAGGCCAATAGTAGCTGATAGAAGTTTGTAATATTGTTGTCTAATAATTCTGCACTAGTATTCGGTAGAATTCAAGGGGAATGAAAAAATTAGCAATAGAAATTTTATGCGTAGGAGAGATGGTTGGTAATAATGATGTTAACAGAAGAATGCCGACCATAAGTTCACCACACTTAAAATGGTTATTTAATATATATATTTTAAGTTTCAAGAATGAAGATCAGTTGCAAGTAAAGTTATGTGAGAAGATTTTCAATAACTTGAAAACAAAGTTAAACTTTCTTTTGGAACAAAAAACTTTAAATAGATAGTTCCATGATTTGAGAAGAATATGAAGGAAATATAGCAATGGTAGTAAACATAATAGGAGAAGAATAACAACACCAAAAAAGGGTAATGGCCTACATGAAGTCTTTACTATTCTTAGTGCACGGGAATCAAAATTTCAACGAAAAATTAGTTTGGAAATATGAACTAATGGCTGACAAAGGTGGCAAACCAGCGTTCCAAGGAAAATATTAAAAAAGAAAAATTATTATCTTCTGACCCTATGAAATAATTTCACCCAAATAGGAACCTTCATAAAAGTGCATCATACGAGAGAATGCGCTTCAAATATAGTCAATTCACATTACCACGGACATTTAATTACACCTATAATATGTTGTGCTAATATATTTAATTTTAAGAAAAATGAATGCAGCAGGTGATATTAGAGTTAAAACATATTTAAAATGTTTCCCAGACACAATTATCGCTTAAGTCTGATATGCATTCATAAGCATTTATTAAAGGCAGTCAAAATGAAATGTACATAAAATTACAAACGCTAGCCTGTAAAATTAGAGAAATATTCATTTAACCTTCTACAGCGGTGGCGGGGCTATCGTGGGTTCTATTCCCGCCCAGGTGAATTTTTTTTCGCCTGGGACTTGTGTGTTAGTGATTGTCATTATTGTTATTTATTGCTTAAAAATATATTGTAAAACCCAACTTTGCCGTTTATGGATTAAGCGTCAGATTAAAAAAATGTATCTCAGGCGTACCAGAATACGAGATGAAATTTACATAGAACATAAATGGACTATGAAACTCGAGTAACGCCAACCGGACCCCAGACCTCTCGATGCGCATTAAGCCTTTCTCAAGTCGGCCTCATTCCGGAATATTGGATCCGCAACTATTGGAGCACCCTCCACGTCACACGTACACCACCAGTTCATAGCACTGATGGAATGAGCCCACTCATTCCTGTCCACATGCCTGCCTATCAGTGACCCAACAAGTGACGCCTCTACTAAATAGTGGTTCATAACTAGGTAACAGCAGGTAATCATCACACTTATAAACGTTCCTTAAAAGACACACATTCGAATCATGGCAGTTCAAACACAATACATTAAACTCCCCATCATGTCAAGAGAGAAACTAATAATCAGTAAATCAATAGGAAAAATATAGGTCATTATGTTCCTAACTAACCCCTATCTTATCTTATACCTACCTATACGAAAATTATCCCTAGAAGGAATTTCAACTTTATCTCATTTAACGCGAACTTTCATGCTATTTGTTATCACAGTCACATCATGAATCAAGTGTTTGAGTTCAAACTATATAATGATTACTTAATATTTTTTAACTGAGAAAGTAAATCAAATGTCGATATACGTACCCAAATAGATAATACAATTAGCGACCACCAAATCGACTATTTCTCGGGTAAGTTTGCAGGATGTAACGGAATTGCAAAGACAGTACACCAAAAATTCATAGGAAAATCAACCAACTTACATGCACTCATGAAAAAATACAATGAAAAATACTGAGTTCCTCAGCATTTCTTAACATAACATCAGTTATCAATCATCTAATAAACTTCTAACACGACAACACAGAGATTCCGGTTTCTAAAGGTAAACCATATGTAAAAAATAATAACGGTAATGGATTAAATAATCCCTAATAGATTAAAAGTTTTCATAATCAATTACACATGGGCCAAATGTCACTTTTGGTCAGCAGAAATTCGAGCGTTGCGCAGAATTATGTCGCAACATAACGGATTATCTCCAGTCATAGGTGCACTCTCTCATAAACCAAGTCTTTTTTCTTTTCTTTTACGAAAGTAGTCAGCCTTGATAATCGATCCGAACAAATAGTCTCAGAGATTTTTTAAATGCTTAATATTTGAAGAATTTCCTTGGGAAGGAATGTGTAACACCAGTTCAAAATACTGACGCGTTTTTCGCAGTGCCTTTTCGACCCGATTTTCTTCGAGGCGCTTAATCTGCCATTCAATGTTTGACGTTAAACGTTGAGTATTCCCTTGCGCCGTTGTCATGTTGAGTAATCCACTATAAATTACTCGAAATATAATAAAAATCACTTGAAAGATAAGACCAGATGCTAAATTATATAGTATGGGAATAGACAGATGTTAAATCTAGAAGAGTAAAAATATCTATCTACATTTTTAATGATTCTCAAGTCGTCGTAAATAGCACGTAACTGCATCGTGCGTAAAATAATTTTTTAAGTCTTTATTTCTGCACATGAAAAGGATATTCTCCTCTTATCCAAAAAATATAAGCTAATTTAAGACGCCTTTACTTTATTTAAGAAAAAGACCATGCTTTTTGCAAGCCATCTCTTATTACGATAACGCTACTCTGAGCCTATTTCTCAAACTCTCTACCAAAATCTCCTTTTATATTTCGAAATAAGAGAAAAGAATACCCACAATTCAGCCATAATCGCACTTAAAGACGAAACTGCAGTGCAAACAGAGCCCACCTTCGTCAAACAGACTTTCTCGGTCCGGCCTATACCTTCTGATTTGAAAGGGATGAAAATCCAAACCAATGCTTGTTTGAAAGTTGACTACATCATGACACAACTTGTGAATTTAGCAAGCATGATTTCAACACTTCGGTTCCGACTGTAATTGGCATGCCGAAACATCAATAAATGACATATATGCATAAGAGAATTCATTTACAGTGTTTAAACACTAAGTAAACCTTAGTAGTATAGGGTTAACAACGGAAATGAAACGAGAGTGTTATGATATTCCCGATAAGTTCGCACGACAGATTCCAAATTAATTACTGATATATTTAGGAGATAAAATTGCACATCATTCGTATTAAGATTCATATGCGAACCTGGATTAGATTTAAGGGGTAAAAACGGAGTAATTTATGAGTTCTTCGGAGGTGTAATCCGATTATGTAAAAATCTCATTGACAGTTGACGAGAAATTCATATCCGCACTTCGTGGACAAGGTTGCGTAGTTCGGAATCCGGATTGGTTTGTAATGATATCATCCGTTAAAACGTTTGCTAATCAAAGCACTTGAATCCCTCGCACCAGGACTCAAAAGACCAGAAACCTCGGCGAGGCCCTGAAGCTCTCTCCCTATCCTCATACGCGCGCCTTTAACTCATTGAATTTTCAAGAGGTAAGTCGTCCCGAATTCCTACCAAGGGCAGTTGCGACTTATAAGGGAGGGGGAGGAGAGTAGAAATGCAAATAAGCGCGGAGCTCTCTTCCTGGTCTCCTCGTTCCCCCGCTCGGCCCCTTCTCGCCCACCCTGCTGCTCCCACCGCTAGGTGCATCGGGGAAGAAGGGCGCGCGCTAGCACGCTAACCCATTCTCGCTCTTCCAACAACCCCAATCTCTCCATCTCAGCCAATCCTCACTCAATTTGCAAAAGAGAGCTTGAAAAGGTCGCCACGAGCTTTCACGAGGTCCACGATCATCGCGGATGCCCCGCGCCACGTTTTATGCGAGGCCCGCGACCTCGGAAGTCTTCGGCGTAAAAACGAAACCGAGCGTATCAAGAAAAAGAATTTCGCCTGGCGGAAACGAATTGGGCATTGCTCAAGATCCTCTGAATTTGATTTATGTTCCAAAAAATCTCTTGGTTACGAAATATTTTACGAGTATTAGGCCAACAGAACAGAGAGTTGAATTCGGAATCCGCTCACCACATAAAGAAAATTAATTAATGGAATTCTCGATTCATGCATGTGTGTATGTATCGATTACCTTTTCGCGCCGAATGCAATCCCGTTACTCAATAATCACGTCATTTTAGTCACGTTTCCACACACAAGAATTACCTATGCCTAGAAAAAGTGCTTCGTGCCTAAAACCTAATTTTGTCATTTTCATATTGGTCGGATCTTATCAAATGAGATTACTGTCTAGGATAAAATTCCTTTCGTCATTTTCACGTAAAAGCGTGCCATTTTATCATTCTATCAACAGCGTCTACGTCATGCAGAAATATAATTCCTATTTTCCCTACAAAATATGAAGTCATACAATAATAAATGACGAAATTCGTAATAATTTAACGAGTTATTGATAAGAATGATCTAATATGTAATTAGCTGTTAGTCAGGCTTGAGGTGAGAAAGTTGCCCTACGGCTGTTCATCACGAAATGAAACGTGATAGAATCTTTTATACCATAATCAACTAATTTATTATATTAAAACATTTTGCAATGCTCTTGTATAGACCAAGGATATCCCGGAGTAGATGTTAGTTGTATAATTGTTGGAAGAAGTGTTTAGCCCAATTACCAAAGATGCATTTCCAAGTATCTTTGAGGAAGATGCCGAAAAGATAACTGTTGAAATAAACTTCATACACGTGAGCACTATTAAGCTCATTAACATGCACAACATGTTGATTGCGAAGCAGCAACAAAATGTTTTTCAACCGACCCTTAAACGTAAACAATTATCTTCAACTTTTCCTACGGAATATTCTTGGTGCAATCAATACAAAATGTTTTGAGTAGTCTGAGGAATTAATAATACTCATTATTATGCAAAAACTTCTAATGATTTATGACAATCCTTAATTTATAAAAGAATGGTTGGGTAAAATGATAGGAATAACCGTATAATTTATGGGCATTATTCGCTATTTTTGCCTAAAATTAAAACTCAGAGTTGTCCAACCAGCATAAACTTAAAATTATCATCCTCGAAAAAGAAACGGCTAAGCTAATAATTATTTTATAATATTTAATGGCAGTTCACGGACATAGAAATGAAAATGAAAATCGGACCACATAAAGCTGGGAAAAGCATTCAAATCCAATCACTCTGTCACTAACGATTCATTAATTATGTTTTCTCCTTGATTTACGCAGTTGACGCCGAAGCGGCGACCGGAGGAAACGGTTACTACGGGAAATTCCTCGGCAAACTTAACACGCTCCACCACAGCGTCTCGGGGGATGTCTACGCGGTGGATTCCAGGACACTGCACATAAGAGACTTCACCTACGACGGCGAGGCACCAGGTGAGTTCATAAATTTATTAAATCAACCTCGCATCTCACTCTTTATCACTTCATTTCTACATCTCCGCTACAGTAAGGACTTCCTCCTTCCCTTTTACACAAACGCGATTTCATCTCTCACATCGCTTTCTCTCCCACGCTTAGCCCAGACAATTGATTCGTTGAGCGACTGATCCATCGGACTCCCCCTCTCCCAGAGAGTGAGAGTGGAAAATTATTTGCAACGATCCAATGGTTTTAGAGAGGCCCAAAAAATAACCCGAACCAATTTATGCAGCAAGGAAATGTGTCTCATATTCTGGCAACCTGTCCACATTAAGTTCACCAATTTACATATAACCACAAAATTAAGAAAAATACGTACTTAACTGCTTATCTTTCAAAGCATACTTTCAGATTAAAAGAACTTTGGTGGGATGCCAGAAAAAGTTACATTAAAAACATTATAATGTTTAAAATACTCAACGCGTTTTCGAATGGTCAAAATAGATTCACTGAGGTTAGAGAGTTTTAAGTGAAGTTATATTTTTTGGTAAGCTTCAAAACTTACCAACTTAAGGAAAACGAGAGAGAAATTCATGCTAAATGCCAATCTGAACATTTTACCACCAAGATAAACGCTACGGTACGAAAATAAAATTTAACGTTTATTCAGGTTGTAATTTTAACTTGTGATCAGAGTGAATAAGGGAGAGAACTTTTGCGAAAGAACACTCATAAGCGTTGCATGTAGCTAAGAGCATTGTGAGCATGGGTTTACTGAAATCAAAAGCATCGCTAGTTGAATGCCGAAAGGTATATACAACACATTTCTAATTCCTTCAAACTAAAGACTTCAGCAACTACAGCGCAATCTACAAAACCGTAAATCCTGACTACTTTTTTCTCACAAAGATACACTCATGCAGACATAACAGAGAAAATCATCAACTACCACGTGCCACTTCATGGACAAGGTCACCCGCCGGCGCACTGAATCCGCGAACGTAAATGGATTCGTACGTCGAGAGGGCGGTACGGTAAGAATATTCCGGAACACAATGGCGAGCGAGTTCATGCGAGAACTAGCGAGTTCTACGGAATTCTCCAAACTAGAGGGAAAGCGCTTGTGAAGAATGTAACGAAAGTGAAGTGGCCTGCAACTGGCAACAACTGTTGGTCACTGACCTGGGAAAAAAAACGATTTTCAGTAAACATTTTTTGAGCAGCATAATCCCTTCTCTTTCGTGAGAAAAAAGCGAACTAATCGAAAACTAATCGAAAGCCTTCATCGATACAGCTCGAAAACGAATTGTGTGAGTCGGTATAAAATATAAGAGTCACAATTTGTAGTATGCAAATAATATAGCAGATGCACTTGCTTCTTGCCCAGCTTATCCCACTGTTATGGATCCGCGACATTGATGGGTCTCACTGTCATCCCTCGATCCTTTCTTCCCAATTTCCTCTCACTACGCAGCACCCCAACTTACTGAGTTCCAAACAATGATCTGCACACTTTCGTCAGAGTGAAGACGACAGCAAAAAGGATCAAGTTAATAAAATAAAAACCTGAAACCTGCCTGACGACATTGAGAGATGACGATTCTCACTGTATTTAGTATTTTCATGTTAAATTAATCTCCATTTTACAAAAACGTCATACGAATTCAATGTTTCCAAAATTCACTCATTTTTTGTTGCATTCCTCTGGGTTTTAAGAAATGTGTTCAATTGTTATTAACTTATATCGTCAATGGTATATATTTAAGATATATCAATAATTGCATGCTCTAACATAATTAAGTTACCAAATAGAGTAATATCCCTAAGATGCTGTGAAAGCCTAGAGAGGTCTAATGTAAAACATATGTCCACCTTTTTTGCATTATTTTATTAGCCATATATTGATCACTAAAATTCATAAACGAATTGAAGTGAATCCAATTAAAATTGATAATTCTAAAGAATGAAAAGTAAATACTAACAAAAGCACTTATGTTCCAGATGCCTTTTTTTACGCGGGGACTACCAAAGCTCCCAGCGGTTCTGGATTCCGTCTAAGGGACGAAAAAGGAACGTAAGTTACATTTTGCACTCTGCATTGATTGCATAGAGTTATCGAATTTTACATTTCTACTATTGAAGCTAAATTAATCAACATTATTTTATTAGTAATTGTTGACTTATATTTATAAAAACACAGGGACACAAGTAGGGCAAAAAGTTTTTATTATAATTATTGGTGGTAATTTTTATGCTCCATTATAGTAAATATAATAAGACTCCTGCATAAAAAGCAAAATGACATGTTTTCACAAGTATTTAGTACAAGGCTGATGACCTTCTAATGAGCAAATAAATCATGTAACCACTTCCTACTTTCTTTTCGACTTTCGACTACATAGTAAGTTGAGTAGTTCTATGGTCAAGGCATTTAAGGAATCCACTTGGAACAGTTAATTTTTAAAAATTAATCTTAGGCTGGAGGTAGTAATTTATTTCCTTCATGAAACGAAATTATCCATCATTATAGTCATCCGTTAAACGCTGCTCACCATTTTACAACAAGATGAAAATAATCAGCTACATTACTTCACATAAAAATGAAAATTTTTATTAACAATTAAAATTTTAATATCTCAAAAAAAATAGGGGAGAGTGATATTCGTGCTTTGCGGTTTACTGTTTAATGTTCAATATTTCGACCATGTCTGTAAATGCAGCCAAGCTGTAGGTTGAAAAACGTGCTCCTACATAATATCTAAATCTCCAGCCAGTCGAATAACAGGTTAAAACATACTTTCCGGAAAGATAAGTACTATGGAGTTCAATAAAATGTTGATCTCTATTCCCATCCTTATTTCACCGACTTTCTTTTCAGGCTGAACGTCCTTGGCAAATACAAGAAGAAGCACGTAACCTTGACGCTGCCGGAAGGGAAAACTCTCAGCACCATCCGATGGTTTTCTGTTTGGTGCCGCGAGTTTGAGGTGAGTTTTCATTAAAAGAAACGCCTTATATGTTTGGGAAATCCTTTTTCTAAACGTTCACAAACTTCTCAGTGTCTTCTCATAATTGATTTTAAGTGTTACAGGAAGTTTAATGCAGCGGTTCAGGGGTTCAAGAGTGATTTAAGTTATGGGTCTCTCTTATTAAGTTACATACCATGAGTAACTAAGGGACAATACCAGACAAGTGTTGGCGAGAGATGACACAACCATATTCTCGCTATTTCATTAAAATATATTTATGAACACCACTATTGATTTTTCAGAGGATTTTGCATATTACAATATAACAGTAATTTATTATTATGAAAATAATATAACAAAGTATAGTTACAACCAAGAAACGCAATATGAGTCTTAACGCGAATAGCGCTTAGTACAGAAATGGATATTTGATCATTTTACATTGTTCTATCAACATAACATAATCATATAATCTTTAAGTACCAGTAAATGCCTATGTATGATGCCTATTTCTATAGAAATTAAATATACATTTTCTATAAGCTTTCCATACAAAAATTTAATGAAAGACCATTCACGAATTTTTGTAATTAATATTAATGTAATTTTGTTACACCTCACCAATATGGCATTCGTATGTTAAATTTGATATTACAGCTTTTATAGTTACAGTATTCTTCAAGTCAAATACAAAAGAGTTTGTAAAAATAATACCTCACCTCTAAGAAAATGTCTTTAATGATTGGAAATGAAAGCCAAATGAATGCCTACAACGAATACCAAATACTATGGAGTTCCTATATCCTTCATAATTTTGACGTTGATATCCTTGACATTTTCTCTACGAATTCGAATTAGATGCAATGTATTCTGCGTTTTCAAGGAAATACACTAATTAAACTTATTTATGGTACGTTCCGAGCATGTCAAAAAAATGTGTGCAAAGGTTTTAAGGTAAAAACAAAAAAATTAACAATAAAATTAATACGTATCACCTTAGTTCTCCGACAGTAAGGCTCCATAGAAACGGAAACATGTTTAAAACGTTGGCCTATTGGTTTCAATAATGATTTCGGACAATTGACAAAAATATCTTTGTCTCAAATCGATTAAAACTTATGACAATTTTCCAGAGTGAGCCGACAATCATTAAAAACTTCGAATGATTTTCAATAAATTACATTGTAAATTGATTCAAAATTTTATTAAATGACGTTATTAGCATCGCCATTTATGGTTTCTGTAGTATTAGAATGGATTCCCAGGTTCTTCGACAAATATGGTTATTACGTACTGCAAAGAGATCATTAAAGACAATCAATCTGACTCATAGCTTACACGAGACGCTAAACCGTTTTATTTTGGTTTTAAGACACTTCCCATAAGGTGAAACGGGACATTTTACTCTCTACACTTAGTACAGAAAGCCACGTGTATATATTTGTATTTGGATAGGGAAAAGAAGGTAAGCGTAGGCTGATGTATTTTGGGAATTGGAAATGATGAAGGTAGGAAAGAAGAAACTGGAGACAGGAGCTCAGTCAAACAAGTGCTAGATAGGAGGAGGGAAAGGAAGATGCTAGTATGAAAAATTAAAACAGAAAAATTGGATGGAGGAGACAGGGAGGAAGGATGAGAGAGATTGATAGGTAGCTGGCTGTCAAAATATGCAGGTAGATTAAGTAAAGAATGTTTGATAAGAGGTTGGGGAAGAAGAGGGAAATAATAAGCATTTTGTGAGGTATTAAGACGAATGAGAACTATGAGAAGTTGAAGAAGGAAATCGGGAATGGTCTTTCCGCATTATCGATAGTAATAATCTCATACAATAGACAGTAGCAACGCTGGAAAAAAAAATAATGTAGCAATGGCCACCAACTGTGCTGACATTCTAGTACTGAATGTAATCGCTCGATAGCTAAGTAAGGCACAAAAAAATAATGTTAAAGTTATCAGTCCAAGATCACGTTTACTTCCCAGCAAAAATATTTTGTGCAACATCTTACGTCACCTCAGGATATCGAAAAGACCAAATATTCTGCATAAAAAACGAAATAAGGAAAATATGGTATAATGTGACTTAACTAGTAAAAGAAACTCGTTGTAGAGAGAAGCAAGACATGACTAGTTACAATACAAAGAAGTTCCTAAATGCGAACTTGAAAATCATGTAATAACAAAAAGTGCAGCGACCAATTAGTTATTTACCATTCCCACCCATTAATTTTTTTCAATTATTTTTGTACAGGTGAACTTCGCAGACATTAGGATACCACCAGGATTTGACTTCCCGAAACCAATCAAGATCGGTGCCCTTGGTGCTGGTGTACATGGTGTAAAATCAGATCTAATCACTATTGTCGACGCTCAAACACTTTTGGTGCCCAATTTTTCATATGACGGAGAAGCGCCAGGTAATTTATAAGATAGCTAATTTCGTGTTGCGATCAATTAAAAGTGAAGTTGACGAATAAAGTACTAACAAACTATGAGATAGTAATGAATCCTTCATCCACATTTCCAAAAATATGACTACTTTGTGGAAAAAATAAAGGAAAACTGTAGTAAAAATATGGACATTATAATAGAGGTTTGATAACTCATTCCACCGAAGATGAAAGTTTTCCTGTAACTAAAAATTTACATATTCGCAAAAATCCAGGTATTAATTCTTTTAATGGATTTTTAAATGGGATTTCACGGCAACTTAGCAATTATTTTCCCAAATTTTATAGCTTTCATTAACGTATTTATTTTTTTGAACTGAGACAATTTTTTTTTCATTCTCCCAGCAATTCCTCCTCAATAACTTTCCCATCCAATTGATTTTTTCTCCCTATTTCTCCTAGTTCATAAACTCTCAGAAAGAACTCTTCTTCCTTCAAAATTGTTATATTTGTATCAATTTACAGTTGCGAATAATAAGTTGAAGTTAATAATAATTTGAAAGGCGATAATAAGTTGAAGTTAAGTTGAAAATTTTAGTTTTCAGCTAACTTTTAACTTAACGCATTAGTTTTATTTTCATTAAACTTTCCAACTTAACTTGTCGACTTAACGTGTCAATCGTTACAAGTTAAATTAAGCGTTATTTGCGCTGCCTACATCATTTTTATTTTTAATTATAAAAATGTTCATTAATGTTCTTAATTTATTTGGCGCTATAATCCGTTCAGTCTTCATAGGATTAAATACATTGTTTGACCGCTCATCTTCAGAACCCAAAAGAATAAAATACTTTTTGACGAAGCGTCATTCAATTTTTTCATTGAAATTTAAATGTTTAGCTGGGAAAATTTGGGAAGTAGACATAACTAGTACCTAGCCATCGATGGGAACTTTTTCAACTGATAATACTCATTTAGGCTTTACAGTGATAAAGATCTTCGGCTTCCCTTAGTTATTGTTTAACCCAATATGGTGTGTGCAACATTCTATTTACCTTATAAACTTGTGCGCCTAAGTGAATAGTAGATGTTCTTAATAGGGGTTAAGGATTTCAAATCAACTTTGAACTTGTATTTCAAACTACTTTTGGAAAATGTAGCTTATTCAAGTTCGTTTTATGTCAATTCAACTTTTAACTTAATTCCGTTAAATCACACATTCACTGAACTCTGATAATATTAAAAACTAACTTCCCAATGTCTATCAATCAATCAATTAATAGGCCCATCAATTTACATTCAAGTGGTTACAAAGTGTCATTTCCCTTTGATATAACTGAATGCCTCAATCCAACTGGCCGGCAAATAAATGCTTAAGAAGACTGAACATGCTTGTTAATTAATTTTTACTCTGATTCGACAGAAAAATGGTATTTTTTTATTTTATAGTGTCCAAAAACAGCGTTTTCTTTCTATCCACTGTATATAGATATAATATTTTACGCACTCCTAAAATTTGGGATCACAATGGCGCGGTAGTCCAGTAGGTAGTAGAGCCCTGACCTACTAACTGGAGGGCCCGGGTTCGATTCCGTGTGATGCCTCTAGGCGCCCTCAGCTTTACCCAATCTGTGTACTATTTTTCGGGTTCCAGGTCATCCTGGGAAATCACAGGTGGTACA
>LYUA01000058.1:258544-283152 GCA_002093875.1 Calopteryx splendens | reverse complement strand
ATTGGTAATCTACCGGTTAAGGTAGGTCTCTGATGGACACACTCCTAAATAAACCCTCTCTTCATTTCTGCATACTTCCTGCCCACACAAATAGACATTCTAAAAAAATCTTTAGTGCAATATCAATTGAAGGTACACAAAAATGTCAATATTAATTAGTTTTCCAAAAATACTCACAATAAATTTAAAAACAGTCATACAATGATCATTTATTCTTTGTACATTAATTATAGATATTACTTATTCATTCGATTTAAATTTGGTTTTTCCTTGGTGTTCATTCAATGGTTTTTAACTAAACAGGATTTTGTGGTGGGAATAGGTGTTCATAATCCGTGAAAATAAGTTATTTGAATTCAAAAGGGAAATGGGTATTTGTAACCAATCATCGAACTCAAAGAATAAATTAATTGCATGCATACAAAAACCGGTGGTTTAGTATTCCATAAGTCGCCATTTTTCATCAAAAACTTCAACGCACAAAAGTTTAATACCTATGTATGTAATCCAGAATAGCCTTGAAACGTAATATCAAAAACATTTTCCAGATGACAGGTAATAAGTAAAAAGTAACAAAGCCTTTAGGGAGGTAAATGATCATAGGGCAAACATTCTCCAATCATAGTATCACCTCTACTCAAAACCTTCCTCTTACTTCCATCACCTCGCTCCGTGGGTGGACCTCTTTTCCTCCATCAACGCGCAACATCTCTTGCAAATTCCCCCACCACCCTCTAATCCCTCAATTTGCAGCAAATCTATCTTCGGATTTGCCGCCCGCCATAAGCCCCCTAAACACCATCGAAAAAAACATCGGACTTGCCGTGCCATTTTTTTTATCATATCGGCTCCGGCACCACCACCATCTACTGCTCCTTACACACTCGCCTTCAAAATTGGCTTCCTCCTACCGAAGACGTCAGTCTCAATATTTTGCAAAATTTTAGAGTACACCATCGGTAGCAACGCCATACATTTTCCTCGCATTAAAAATGTATTAGTCGAAAATCGAAACGGAATTGCGAAAAGAAGACCATGCGAAACAAAGATCTTGTTATTTACGACGAATAGTATCATGAGAAATAAATAAACAAGTAGATGCGGTACTTTAAATTTTAATGGAACTTTTGAAAAGGTGCCTGAGATAAAGGTAAGTTCTTGAGCGCAGAAAGAAACCATGACGTAGAAACTTCTATCTCTAATATGCCTTCTTTTGTCATTTATCTTACGACAACGGGGTAAGTCCGCACGGTTGGGTCATCTAGCTAGAACCGTTTGCAGCATTCAAGTACAAACTAGCGGACTGCGTATTACTCTCACGCAGCTCTTATTAAATAAATGCCTGGTGCACAGTTTGAAAATTAGAATTGTACCAGTAAAATTACTCGTTGATTAAATTCTGAGGAAAAATTAATGGAAAGGGTGATGTTGCACATTAACTAGGTAAAGTAACTCGGACCAATTAATGGAGTCTCTCTTCCAGTTCCCTACTTTTAATGGGTAACGGGAACAAGGAAAGTCGCCTTCCCCATTGATTACATGCAATGCAAATTTAATTTTTTTTAATGTATTATTTCATGTTTTGCAACATTTGAAATATCTGCAAACATCCCATATATGTAGGTAATTGTGTTATTACGGTAAGATAAAGTTCAGAAGAACCACTCTAATTTGCCAACCATGATTAAGAAAACACAGTATGTATCTACTACAGGGTTAGTACAGAAATTAGGATGATAGCCACTCCAGTATGAATGGGAACAGGCAAATCTTGTCATTGTAGATGTGAATAACAAAATTTGGCTGTTGAATCTAAATTGGAGTACTCTTTTTTTCCTTCGAACAAACCAGCACCACAGCAAAATCGGACTTCCCTCTTGACGAGTAGTTCGTATAAATTCTAAAATGCCCATTATTTGAGGGCCTTTATGCTAACATCATCCCACCAAAAGCCCATCTTAAAGCTCGCGTTCACAAATCTGGTTGCAGAAGAAATAACCGAAAAATTTTCTCATTCCTCTAGTAGTCTGTCGAACCTAAATTGTCCGACAATGGAAGCGATAAGATTCAATAGTAAGGAATCGTCACGATACCGATTAATAACCTTAAATCAAACCGATCGTAAATCGAGGTAGTATAATGTCTATCGACCTTGTTTCGGTCGCTTTTCCTTATTCGGTCGATTTTATCAATAATCTCACTATGGATGTCATATAATTAATAAATTATCGGGAAAATGCTATTACTATTTTCTACACACTTTGTATGCAATTCTGCATTATATTACCGGGCGTCATAACCGGTACAAGGGCTATTTTTTTCTGGCAAAATACGATTAATTCCAAAATCGCTGGAAAAAATTATGTATTATATCCAAAAAACACTGACCAATTTATTTTAGCAGCAGGCATGGATCGAGCCAAGAACACCCGGAAAATACTTAGAAGGATTTGGAGAAAGTTAATAACTAGATTTCTGTACGCATTTACATGAAAATGATTCACCTTTATCATACACATTCATTTTTTAAGGTTGTAATTTTATAATGCGTGGTAAATATTTAGTATTCAACTATTTGACCTTATTACGACCAAGGTTTCGATAAATTATTTACAAATCATAAATAAATAATAATATATAAACATTTATGAATCAAAATAATTTTAAGTCCAAGATTTGATGAAGCCTGGGCCCATGCCTACCTCAGTGTTCATCCAAAGCCTCAGGCTTTTCGTGCGCATGTTAGTGACGTATTCAGGGCTTGAAGAGCATATTTAAAAATTTTAGGGAATCAATAGCTGCCAATACTAAATATCGTCGTCGTATGACAACAACAAAACAACATGAGTGGGTAATCTCCAGTATGCATTGTTCCATAATATATCTAGGCCAAAATCGTAGCAGTAGATATTACCCTTCCTTGTGAACGACGGAAAAACTAAGAAAATAATGTTTCGGTAGCTTAAAAGCTAAAATATTATAAATAATGACCTACCGTAGCAATTAAGACATGTCTCCTTTCGAAGCTGCTGGTTTTGAAGCTACAAGGGAGCATTATGATAACTCGTCAAATTATAAGAAGCTATACTCTACTTTTCTACCAACCGTTTGCGATAGTTTTCTAACACATAAGGGAAACTGCATAAATGTAATAGATGTCTAGTGATAGTGATTTAATCATTTATTTTACTCTCAAAAATATACTTTTATCTGCTTCGAAGTTAATTGACAATGGCAATGGCATTCAAGATAAAAACAACCAATATAGCTTCTGTTGAAAGAGTAAGTCTAAAAACTGCAAAGATTGAAACGGCTTCACGGTGTGATCAGAGGCAGCCCAAATATTGACCGTATATAAGAAAAAATAACTAGTAAAAGGATAATTATTTCAAAGTGGAGAAAGGAAAACATTCGACACATAAAAAACACTGACACAAGGGTGCGAAAAATGTATTAAAAGGATTTAGGATGAAAATCAAATCAACTTGATTTAATTTTTTAGTTGTTTACGGTTGGGATTATAAATTGTGAGAGGTAGCCGAATTAACTTGTCCCCTTCTTGCCCTTCGCAGAAGAAGAGGCCCAGGTCATTCGAGGACGAGATAGAGATCAATCAGTCCGAAAGTTATCAAGTCACACCAGTGGCTCTCCCTAACACAGGCCTCTTCCAAGATACCCAGCAACTGCTACCACCTTTTGTCTACTCTCCAATGAGGAGGAATTTTCCCGGACCTCAGACCTTCCTACAATACAACGCATTTCCTGCAGCTGGGGGAGAAATACAAGCTACGACATATAGGCCGCAGATCACCCGTTACCAGGAATTGAACCCGGAGCCTGTACAATCGCAACAAGTGCCTTACTTCGGAGGTGGAATACATTTCCCATTACCAACTCAAAATCAAGCCTACCATCAGCCACAGTTTCAATTCCAGAGGAGGAACGACCAATACACAAATCATCAATTTTTCGCTCAACCCTTCTATGGCAATTATCAACAATAAATTAAGTCAAACAATATTATATATGTATGTACATTTGGGTGATGACCTCCAGTAGGCTTAACACGTGATTCCAGTGAAGTGAAGTTCTACGCAAATTATGAATCATATTTTCCCATCTTATTTATTGGCGCCTAAGAATAATTATTTAATTTATTTAAGGACCAACTACTTGGAAAAATTAAAATAATATTTATAATTATGTCCTTATGTGTTTCCATTGGTCAATTCATCATGTGCAATACTAATGCTACCCACGCTATCAGAGGCTATTAGTTGAGTAAGACAGTGCAAACGGACATGAAACAAGAAGATTTTATAAAAGTGAACTGTGTCAAGTGATGATAACTGTTTTGTACAAAAACTGGCTCGAATGGCTTGTGCGTTCAGTTGTGCTCCCTTTAAGGTGTAAGTCAAACTAAATTAATTTATGTTTGCCCTATTTACTGAGACCAAAATTGTAAAACTTATTCAGAAAATAAATCTTACTGTTTCATCCAACGTTTTTGTCAATGTAAAGCCCTTGAGAACCATCAAAGCATGCATAAACCTATCACCCCATTACATGTTGAAGCAATGCCCTACCTGCTGAGCAAACAAGGGCATACAGCATTATCTGGAGGAATATAAAACCCCAAAAGTACATCTATCATGTTCCCTCTGGCATGCATTCATTGGGAATAGTGGTGAAGGATATTTTAAATTGTATTGGTATGGGATGAAGAGGATCACACGTCTTAACAGGTGGCAAATATTTTTAATAGTAGAGGAGCGATTTTTTAAGGGGTTCAAAATGGGTTTTTAATCCTAATGGTGCATAAATTGACTGCATGGGGAAAGGATATGCTGTTCTAATAAAAAAATCTAAATATAAATCAACTATTTAAACCTCCTGTCAAAATGAATTAAACAAATTCCAGAGCCTCTAATCCCGACTTCAGAGGTCTAACTTCCGTTCCTCATTACTTTAGTCTAAGCTGAACTGCGAAGTCCTGTGGGATCAGGATGGATATGAGGTCCGATGGGCGGTGGCAGGCCACAGTCTAGTCATGCAGTTGGTGGCAAAAATGGGTAAGTTATAATCAATTTGCGTGCAAGATCAGTAAAAAGCTTAATTCACGATTACGTCAATTAAAACTCGATAAATATAATAGCTGCACATATAGTTTTTAAAAAAACCTACTCCACATCTTTCAATTCCCAAGACAAAATTGCAAAAGGTTGTGAGTAAATAATGTATGAGTAGTTAAATGATACCCTGCCCATAACAGATTTTAAGCAAATAAATGGGTATAGTAGTTTAAATTCAGCAAAAGTATATTACATTTATCACAGATTCACAAGCCGAACTTTCTATTTACAACCAACGAAGCGAGATATTCTGATATTTATTCACCTTTGTTAACATTGCAGTTGGCATTTAGAACTAAATCCATTGCTCTTGAGAGAATTCAAAATATTTTTAAATTTAGTTTCTCTTTATTAAAGACCAGTTCCTTCATTTAAAAAGATTAAGAAAAATAGCACAATATCGCCAATTTAACTGATAACTTTCACAGCCACGTAATATTGGATACATCACATTTTTCTCCATAAAAATATTTTTAGAGCATTTACTAAAAATATTTTTGTGGCAGTGGTAGGTAAAAATACATTTCAATACATCAATATATTACGGCCCAATTACCTTTTTATAAATCTTCCTTCTCTCCTAAAATTATGAACCAGGAAAGGAAAAAGATATTGTGAAATAGACAAGGCATTGAAGCAAATTAAATCAAACAAGGCTGTGAGAGTAAATAATATCCCTACAGATTTATTAAAGAGTTTAGGAAAACATGGAAGAAAGACATTTTATGGGGTGGTTCGAAGCATTTATCAGAGTGGAATGTGTGGCCAGAAGGCTTTGTTAGATCACTATTAACTCACATCCCAAGAAAAAGAAAAGTAGCAGTATGTGCTGACTATAGGACAATTAGTTTGATTTGCAGCAAAGCTAGTACTGAGGATCATCAATAATATGAGGGAGAAAATGGCAGACGATTATTTAGGACAGGATCAGTTTGGGTTTAAGAAAGGTAGAGGTAAACGTGACGCCATGGCAGCATTGAGGTCATTGATAGATAGAAATTTATAGTATAATCAAGATCTATTTGTCTGCTTCGTAGATTTCGAGAATGCGCTTGATTAAGTACATTGGGAACACCTAATGGAGGTATTGCAGAAGATAGGAGTGGACTGGAGTGATAGGAGACTTATTTGAAACCTGCACATGTCTCAGACTGCGCAGGTGAGGGTTGCGAATAGATAAATAGGGTTGGCAGTAGTAGGCCAGGGGGATATACAGGGTTGCCCGTTACCACTGGTACTTTTCAATGTACGTGGAGGAAATGTTAACAGAGGGGTGGGAAGAACCTGAGGTAGGAGTAAAAGTAGGCGGGGAACTGATAAAGTCAGCCAGATTTGCGGACGATCAAGCTTTAGTTAGCTAATCCGCCAAGAGGTTCCAGTCATTGTTAAGTTCACTAGAGAGCCAGTGCGATACATATGGTTACTTTTATTTACTCTTATTTTGCTTCCAGTACTCCAAGAGCTCACATAGGATACCAAAGATAAGCATTAAAATGAGAGGGCATAATCTAGAGCAGGTAGAACAGTTCAGCTATTTAGGCATCGTTTTGGACAAAGGTGGAAGGACATTGTGGAAAGGATACAAGAAGAAGAATCGAATAAATTAAGGAAGCTTTTACGAGGAGAAGAGAATTGATGACTAGGACCTTAGGGAAGATTATAAAGAAAAGATTGTTGAAAACGTTGATATGGAGTGTGGTTTTGTATAGCTCAGAAACTTGGTTGTCGAGGTAGGATGAAAAGCGTAGGTTGGAGGCTTTTGAGATGTGGGATTGGAGAACGATGGAAAAGGTGAAATGGACGGAAAGTAAATCGAGCGAAGAAGTTTTGGGAATGGAAGAGGAGGAGAGAAAACCAATGGGAGAAATCCGAATTAGACAGAAAAAGTGGATGCGGGGCGTATTGAGTGGCGATGGATTGTTGAAGAAATGTAAAGAGGGTAGAATGTTAGGTAAGCGGGGTTGACGGAGGAAATAAATTTGGCGTGTTGGATGGAATGAATGGGGGCAAAAGGTATGGGGAAACGAATTAATGGCTATTGCAGGGTTGATTCCATTAGAAACCTACTTTAGCCGTTAGATTACCATTAATAATTTAAATAAATAAATAATTTAGGATTGACTCCCTGACACATACATTTCCACGAATACAGCAGAAATACGTAGCTATGTGCACGACATTTATTTTCAAAAAATATATATAATAAAGTTTATGAATCCAACTCAGTTGATGAAATTGTCGTCATTAAAAAAAGTTATTCTCAGCCGTTCCTTAAATTCCAAGGTCTATCGTAACAGAGTGAAATCCAGCATCCCTAATTCATTCACTCCATGCGTACAAGCTAGAGAAAGAAAGCTAACGGTAAATGAACAATTGCATTTCATTATAAAAGTACTTTATTACATTTTTTAATGTTATAGCTTCTCCAGGTGGGTAGTTTATTAAATTTCATTACATTCAATCACGCTACCTGAATTGAATGCTATATACACATAGCGCTCGAAATTATCCGTAAACACGACACGACTCTTCGAATTCCTTACCCGCGGATACGGAGTACTTCTGTGTTTGACTACAGACAAAAAGCGGTAGATTAAATCCCAAAAAAAACAGCCATAGAAGATGAATTTTACAAAATACAGCGGTTGAGAATGCGCCCACATTTTTTTGGGCCATTTTAAGTTTTATTAAACATAAAAAGTGGATTTTAATAATACTTAAACTGACGCTCATTCACATTCAGACCAGCGCTCGGAGTATTACTGCCTATTCAATAAACGGATTGAAGGCAAATTTAAAATAAAATGTGTAAATACAAGCAAAAACATTGTTGCCATGCTTGTGTATGATTGACATAGCGCAAAACGCATGAGGAATAATGATAAACTTCGGTGTTTTTAACATTAGTATATTTACATTTGCAATTGAAGAGGTGAAAATATTTCCATTGCTGCCCTTTGAGTATCTCCCACTGACCCTTCATATCTCTCCTCTCTCGTGTCCTCAAACTCGCAGACAACGACGAGTACATGTCCTTCGGAGTCTCTGGCGACGTTGATCACAGCAAGATGATCGGTGGAGACGTAGTGGTGGCATGGTTGGACAATGAAACTTTCCAAGGAAGAGTTCAAGACTACTTTTTGGATGCAAAATCCCAATGCTCCGGTTCGAGAGGCAGCTGCCCCGACATCAAACTACCCGTAAGTATATGCGCGGCATGGGAAATGACGAGATATCTGTTCTGAATGAACGCCAATTAGTTTTAAACAAAATAACCTCTCTACGACACTATACAAAATGAGTATTGAAAATATAAAAAACCCAAGTCGTAAACCTTGCCGTCATACCCCTTTACTATGTAAGTAATATAATGTTCATGCATGCAATAAGTTTTATCTGCTGAATCCATTCATATTCAGCATCAGCAGATTCCCTTGGGAATATTAACTATTACAATCAGATGTCTTAGAATTAAGAGTCAGCGACTTGCCCCAGAACAATCCTATCCTTCGCCATAAAATCTTATTTTAGTTCATTCTCCATTATTAGTCAATTCACTCAACTGTTAGCAAGGACACACAAACTGAACTGTGTCAATAATGCCCAAGGTGATTAATAATAATTGATCCATAGAAAAAATAGAAGGAAAAAGCTTGAGACCCACTCCACTTACTCCCAACATAACACTGCCGTTACCCTTGAGAAGAAAGGCGATCAGAATAACGGAGACTGATGGAAGATTGGAGATCTTCAAGAATCCCAAACGACGGGATGTTTGGGGTGCATATAATAGAAATTAATTAGTAGAAAAAGGCAGTTTGTTTATGGGCGAAACTCTTTAAACGCATATGAATTTTCAAATTCAGTCAACACAAGTCGATAGGCATTTTGTAAGAGGTTTTCCAGGAATTCATAATTTGTCATGAATAATTTTGCGAAGATTAGGAGAGCACTAACATCATAGAATTTATTATGGTTACAAATTATATTGCCATAAACCCTAGTAGGTGTTTTTCCCTCAATACACTTAAACCTTAGGAATTGTTTATCTCTAAAGGGGGGTTAGAGGCGCCTCGTTGAATCTCATCCCAAGCGCAGCCAACGCGACCCTGATCGTAGGCAGCACTGCTGCCCAAGCAGCATGCAAGTCAACAACATGTTGTTTCTAAGCTCGCAGTACGGTCGGTAATGTCAAAATTTAAGTCAGCCGATGCTAACAATAAGACTTGCACCGTATATAAATACTCGCAGGGATCGATCAAAGACCCAACTAATATTTGCCTTGAAACGAATTTTTACATCCATTATATAAAGTAATAGGGACGAGATTACCCACTGGATAGAGAACTAAGCTAATAGCCGGAGGGCCCAGCTTCGATTTCGCATGACGCCTCTGGCCATCCTCACCTTCACTGAAGCAGAGTGATTTCTCGAGAACCACATCTTGGGAGACCGTAGGCGGCACAGCGAAAGGAACTGACACCCTATCATGATGCGTAGATTTCACACACCATTATTGTTAGTTGAGCTATCAAAGATAGGCATAGCCACCTATCTATTCGACGTTCGCATTGTGATGTAAAATATTATTGTATGGAACAAAATGAATGACAAGGCACAAATCCAAACGCCAAAACACCAATACTTGAATACAAAATAAATTACTCCTGTTGAGTGAAGCTGCATGTAAATTGGTTTGGCGAGTTTCAACAAGTATTTTTCTTATTTGATGCTTTGAAGTTAATGAAAACCGAAAGACTACGGTCATGAAGTAATCCTGGAAATAAAAGCTGTCCTTATACTTTATAAGTCCATAGCTAGAATGTGAATAGGTAAAATCAATGAATTTGTCCGTTTAAATGCATTTTCAGTCTCGGTATATTAACTGCAAGTTTGAATTTGTGATTCAGTTTGCCTAGTGAACTATTTTGATTATAGTAATTGTACAATGTGCTAATGTACGTCTGAAACTTGACTTTCCCTCAGGTGCTGTAAGTTGTAACTTCTGTCTAGTGCCTGAATAGTTTATCATCGACGTCACATTGCACCTACTCCACAATTTCATTTGCTACGATCACTAAGCCAATACGTATGTCCGCATACACTGCTCACTGCGATAAAAAAACTACAATTACAACTCTTAACAGGTCAATAACACTTGAGTTGGCCTTTTAGCAATTTAAAAAAAATTGTTTTGAACGTATTTCATAATAAAAACGATTTCAATATTCAACACTTATAACCACATTATTTTTCTGTTTAAAAGTGTTCTACGATAATCAAATTAACATTAAATTCACTCTTTTGACGTTAATTTCAAATAAATACGTGGGTATTTACCTACCTAATCGTCATTCATGAAGTGAATTTCAAATGTACGTACTAAGGAAGTACTCACCTACACATCGAAGGACTGCGTGATGGACTTGAAATTCATGATGAGCCGCATACCACGAATCACCATAAGATGAAGCGATTATTCTCTCTTCATAATTGCAAACCATAAGAGAAATTGGACGACAACCATAATTATTACCACCACACATGAAAAATCGCGCCTGAATAACACCTGCGCTATATAAAAACGTGACGAACGAAATTCTAATAGATTGAACAAATTTGAATTTAGTATTTTATTGCAATATTTATGTTTAGGCATTGTATGTGTGATATGTTCAAAGAAAATTATGGAATGCGGTTAAGTAAATACAAAATGATCCCAATGACCATCACAGATATTACAGCTTCGTTTCAGAGGTTTCAGACATCTCATCCCTAGATTCTCCTACACCATAATTGTATGTTGAAGTAACAGTATTATAAAATGTTTAGTCTACGTCTAAAACAATGTCCTTATCAAGTGTACAAGTTCATTCTTTTTTGTGACAAATCATATCTCGATTATTATGTGTCGAAAATGTGATTATTCTAAAAACAGAAAAAATGTACTTACAAAACTCTGGTTCGTGGTTTCTTTTATTTCAGGGCGGGACGGAGAGCGCCCGGCTTTTGAGTGCTGCTCGATCGGATGGCCACACTGTAATAACCTACCAAAGGCCTTTAATAGCAGTTGACAATGATTATGATCGAAGAATTCACACAAATGGAACCAAACAACCGTTCATTTGGGCTATTGGGCCTCTGAACGCCAGGAATGAAGTTTCTTACCATAGAATTGCAAACAGACGTAAGCATTGTATAAAGGGGTTTTTTACATAAAAAAATATCATTGTATCATGGACCTTTTTCATAGTTTTCTACATATTTTGATCAAATGGGCTAGGCGTAGCATATTAGATCTTGTCCAAAGAGACCATTCAGGCCAATCTGTGAAGTGCTGTATATATACTTACACAATATATGTGTATACGCATATATATCACAAATTGTTTAGCACATAAAATAATTGGATAGTCTGACCGGTCTATAAGAAGTTGTTCACAAGTAATTTTTATGAGAATTTACCAATTTAAGAATCCCATTTAAAAAGATCATATCTCTTGGTTTGTAAAGTTGGGTCCATGGTTAAAGTTGGTGATACTGCTCCAAACATATATAATGACCGAGTTCCATGAATGAGCAATATTGAAATCACAGTATTTCCTTTACTATTCAGCTTTGGTGAAAAAATACTGTGCAAATTTGCTTTCCATGGCATGCCCCTCACATTATACTTATATTTGAGTGCAAAAATTATATTGATTTGACTTCATTTAGAATTTCACAAAAATAAAATATAATTGAACCAAACAAGCATATGATCATGTCAGCAAATAACCTATATGCTCAAAATAATCATTTTGCTTATTATTTATTTCCTCTTTCCGCAGATGATCTCCTATTGGACTTTGGCCGTTATCCAGAATGGAATTGTCCAAAATCTGATAATGGATGGGTTGGTTCTCTAGAAGGAGAGGAAAATGATGGGCAAATATCTGGAACTGAAGAGGAGGTGTATAAAGAAGATATTACAGCTGTTGATGAGCCACATAAATTAATTGAAAGACCTTCAGAGGTGCAGACTCCAAGACCAGCACCTACAGTTAATGCATGGAGGATACCACCAATTCCATGTCATGAACCAGATGATGGAGTTTATTATGCTCAGATGGGACCAACTGGAGGAAAGAGAGGATACCCAGCAATCACAGGTTAGTTCGAACATATTTACCAAATGTCATTCAGCAAAATGCATTCAATCAAGAACTTATTGGCAAACCATGTATAACCTCTGGAAAATTTGTAAATGATTTTTAAGTTGATTAATGTAGTGGCTATGTACACATTAGCCTATCAAAAGTAAATTTTTTTCCATTTTTTGTAACCTTTGTAATGTATGCCATTTAGATTACCTACTCTGTTTTTTTATGAGCAACTACAACAATTATTGACCATTTCTTTTATTCATTACAAAATTGTGTGACTCCTAATGGCAACTGAAACTTGTGATATGTATTTCATAAGTTTTCAAAAATTATTAATTTCATTCTCTTTTAACCAATAAGTAAGACATTTTTTAATCTCAAAGGGTTATTTACTAAGGCTGATTCCTCAGTACACAAAAGAAATATGCCAGAATATGAGACCAGGAAAATGAAAAGTGGTTTTGTGTGAAACTTGAGTTCAACTCTCTTATTTAATGAATGGAATCAGCCTGATTACTTCATTAGTCAAAAATTAAGAAATCTGTGCTCCTATGCCATCTGTAAGGCCTGCTATAGAATTTGTATGCCTGGTTGTACATGTTAATCTCTTAAATAATCATGGACTTAAATGTCCCTTACTTTTCTATAAGAAACTAGGAAATATTGTTGTCTTAAAAAATAATGCAAAAACTTATAAAACGTATGCTTTTTTTTCTAATGAATGCAATGAGTTTTCTTGAGTGTATTTTAGAGTAAAAAGCTAAAAGCACATAGGTACTACTTTTTAATTTAATCTTGCCTACTTTTTTTAAAGTATTTTTTTTGTAAGCCAGATCCAATATGTAAGTTTTTTCATTTATATACATCGTACACTTTCTTTCTTATTAGACATAAAGGGCTATAAATTTTAATAAATGAGTGCATTATCCAAAAATTCAGAGCTCTTGAGTCTTTTATTTCAGATTTTAGTTTTTTTACTCAAACTTCCTTTATAAAATTAGTGTGCATTCTATATGCTGATAAATATGGTAACATATTTTACACAAATTAGCACCCATTAAAATCCAAGATCCTTCCTAATATCCATCAAACCAATTATCTAGTCAAAGATTTTTATTTTTACTGAGAGCTTATTGTGCAGTCACTTCATTGAAAATCATAATGAACTATACTAAATTAATGTACAAGTAAAACTTTAATATATAGTTACTACATGAAATAAATACTATCCCTTCCTTGAAAAATGTATCCTCTTTCTAATAGGTTCTTCTTTTAAGCATATAATCCACTTTCCTAAAATCATTGAACCATAATATCCTCACAATATTTTCAGTATGAAGCATGATATATGCATTAGAAATGTTTTCTTCTGTTTGACAAATAGTCTGTGAAAATAACAATGAACTTTCCTTCTATAGGTCATGTTGGGTGGGGAATATCATGGTACATTAATGGACTTCTGATACCTGAGATAAATGTGGTTCGAGGTAGAACCTACACTTTTGTGGTAGAAGGAGGTGCTGATCCTGAAACTCCGGCACGTTATCACCCTCTGTACATCACTGATGACCCTATTGGAGGGTATCAACACAAAACAGATGCAGAAAAAGCAGTAAGATATAATTATGCTGTCATATTAAATGTAAAAATATGAAGTCATTTCACCGTGTGAATTATTTTATGAATTTATTTAATTATAGTTTAACTTTGATCTACTCCATTATATTTATTCCTTTCAATATTCATTTGTAATGTTTTGTAAAAGAAATCAATCCAAGATTAATTTTAGTGGCCTTTAAATATATCTTACTTGTGTTCAATTTCAGACCTAACTTGGGTTTGGATGGTAACCTTTAGACTTTAAATTGGGCAAATAAATGGTGAAATCTGTTTTGGACAACTAAACAAAAACAAACAGATTTGCATTGCTCAGTTATTCATATCCATGTAAAAACTATTTAAAATGCAAAATATTCCATTCCCATCCCACTAATTCCTCTTTCCTCATGCATGTTTGGATTTTTATTTCAGTGATACACCCATAAAGTAAGTTTTGTTTTTAGTCCCATTTTTGGTTTCCAGGAGTTCCAAAGCCATCAGCTCACCTCACCTTTTGTTTGACCACCTAGTATTTTATTAAAAGCATATCTCAAAAAGTCACCCATAGCATTAATGCAGGCATCCTATTTTTGGGTAGGTGGTAGATTACATCTACAAAGAAATGTATTGGGTGATGCTTGAACTAATTGTTGACTGAACCCTTTATGTCCTCATTGGTATTGAATTATTGTCCCTTGAGGAATTTCTTTAATGACCCAAAAAGATGAAAGACACATGGTTACAGATCTGGGCTGTAAGCAATGTGTTCAGGACCTCTCACCTCTTGTGGCTTCACACTTCAAACAGGTTTCATTTGAATATGCCTGGTATGATTTTTCTATGTATGTCGGCAAATTTATAGAAAATATGGTAGGTAGAATTTTAAATACTGTAATCATTTTAATTTAGGCAGTAGTATTATATGTATTCAAATTATAATGGCACCATTATATTGTGTTCATGGTTCATGATTAAAATGGATATTTATAGTCTCTAAATTAACATATATGATTTTTCAGGGTGTCCAAGTATTTGCTGGTGTAGAATGGGATACTGTAACTGGAGAACCAAAGCCTACTGCTACAGGGCGACTTTGCAACTGGACACCTGATCCTGATAAGCCGGCAGATGAAGCAACTTCATTTGGAGCATACCAGCGAACCCTTTCACTAGTCTGTGATGAACAGAACGAAGGGCGTCCTGGAATACTTAGATGGACTCCTGACATCAATACTCCAGACACTGTTTACTATCAGGTACAAACCTAAAAACATCTTTACAAGTAATGAACATCACCTTAAATATTTCCTCTCTTAGAGCATATATTACAAACTACTAGCAAAGAGCTAAAATGCAAAACGAAGTAATACCTCTACTTTTCACTAGCAATTTTCTTAAGCTTTATATATAATCATGTTATACCATTTAAATCAAGCAATAAAAGCTGCTTTGGAGAGATATTTTTGGCCTCACTTTAACTACTGCTATAATGAACACAAGTGAAGCTTTAGTTAATCCTTTACATTAAACACTATTCTGATTTTCTAATATCACTCTAATTTTTTTAAACTACTTGATCATCACTCATGAGATTCCAACTTATGAACACCTCTTAAGTATACTCCTCTCTAATATAAGAAACTAAATGATGTACTAGATTCCTGTTTATCATTTGTATAATGAATTAAGTCCTTCATTTTAACAATATATTTTAAATCCACAGTGTTACACTCACCGATATCTTGGATGGAAGATCAATGTCTTGGACAGCTGTGATGCTGATGAGGGGACAAGACATATAACCCACCGACAACCACAAAGAAGACCTGCTTCCAGGAGGGGAAGAGGGCGAGTAGCTGTAAATGAAGATGCATCACAGTTTGATGATGTTGAGAGTCTGGTGCCCAGAGCAAGCATACAAATCTCCACTCTGGTGAGACCTGATGGAGTTGGTGTTGGAGTGAAAGCAGATCAAAGCAGCAATTTAAAGCAAAAAAAGCAAAACCAACCATTTGCAAGAAGCCAGAATTCCACTGTGAGAGTAACGGAAGCCAATATAGAGGATGATGAGGGTGGATCACCAAGCTTGGATCTGACAGTACCCCCCTTAGCTGGAGTATCTGAAAAGATTTTGTTGCCAGAAAGTAAAAATATAAGGCAAGTTACTTCATCAGTTAGAAGATTTTCACACCAGCCAGGGAGTTCTTACACACTTTCAAAGAGATTTCGACCAACTTCAGATCCACTTGCCAATTATGAAAGGAGGGGGATTCAAGTCAGAGGGAATTCACATCCACCACGCACCTCTTTTGGAAGCAGAGTTACAGCAACATTCAGTCCATCGCCAGTGGTGAATGGAGGATTCCGCCCTGTGTCAGGAAGTGAAAGGATTGATGCTCCCATGAAAGTTCTCTCCAGGAGGGCCCCCCCAGCTCTTTTCCCTCTCCAAAGCAAGGCAAAGAAGAAGAAGATTGGTAATCTCTTCGGTAGACAAAATACTGAAAGCCTCGAGCCTATTTTCATTCCTTCCCCACCTGACCTTATACGTCAGAGGGAAAATATAACTTCCATTAAGAGAGAAGATGCAATCATTCCAGATGAGGAAGACAAAATGGCTGCAAATGAGCGCGTTGACTCATACTCTCTACCTCCAAGGTCTCACACTTCACCAGTAGTGTCATATGATGGGAAGCAAATTGATCCCTCCCTTACTTCAGCTGTCTCACCTGACAGGGAAGGGAACTCCCGATCCAAAAGGCCATCATCTACGAAGATACAAAACACTCCCCAGTTTGGGCCATTCCTTGGAGAGGTGCCCCCCCCTGTTCCAGTAGATGTCGTTCCTGCAAGCCTCCCCCAACTAAGGTCTTCAAGTGTGGCCACTAAAAGGGTGTCTGGAGGATTGGAACATCCACCTAGCCTAAACCCTAAACCACAGAGTCAGTATTCCACTACAAGGGGCCTACAACCAGATGACAGTCAGAAGGTAGGCAAAACCACCAGCCATGCTGTAAGTCAACGCAAGTTTAGCCCAGAGAGCAATGTAAGAAAGTATATTCCACGTGATGAAAGAGTAAGAAGTAGTTCACGAAGCAGGAGGGATGCCAGTCCCCACCATGAGCAAGGTCATTTTGATGATGTTCACAACCATGATAAAGAACATGAAAAATCCAGTATAGAAAGCATTAAGAACAATGAAAAGGAGAATGCTAAAGCTTCTGCATCTGTCAATATGTCAACCAGCATAGGAATTTTGGTATTGTTGTATACAATTAAAATGTGGTGGTTAATACATTAACTGTTTTAGCTGCCAGCACTTGAAGTTGCTAAGTGTGAAGTTTTATGACATTTTTAACGCATGATGTGTGGCATGAGTTGTCATACTACTGTTGAGTAATGATAAGCAGAACAATTGTTATGTGAGAATAGTTTTTCTGAACTAGCCAGAAAATGTTCATCTCATATTGACAGTAATTAACGGTATTGTGAAACAGAAACAAGTGCTCATAATACATTTGTTCACAAACCAAGGAATGACAAAATTTTGAGATGGACTTGGATTTTCATGCATGATTGTTTTCAGATGATGAATTTTTCTTTCAGAAAAGATTATCTACACTTTTAGTGATATTTTTATTTGTTGATTCTTATGTTCAAGGATTAAGCTTGTTATTCTGGCAATGGAATTTTCTTTATGTAAAATGTACATATAATTTCTGAATAAATAATGTTCATCAATTTCTTAAATCCAGCATATTGCTAAATTATCACCTAGTTTTGGACCTCAAAGGAAATTACTCGAGATGCTGGAAATATATGAAACTACAGTGAAATTCTTTCAACTATTACAATGAAAACTAGAATTTTTTCGACTCTATTTTGAAAATAGTCCACCTTCAGCAGTGTATCTACACAAGCATGTGTAGTCAGTTGGGTTATAAGTGGTGTGTTAGTCCATTTTTCCTGTTTGAAGAAAGCTACTCCAAATACCAAAAGCAACATGATTAACAGCAAAATTTGGATTTTTGAACTTACCACTTGTGAATCAACATTCCAACCAGCATAACCAGAGAACAAATTCAGGAGAGGCTAAAGCTATTTTTTATTACCAATTGCACTATGCCTAAAAAATTATCTTCTCCCACGCAAAATGTTTAATTATGTACTTATTGGCTTTATTGGTGTTTTTTGTCGGTATTTTATTACGGAATCATGCATGAAATTAAATTTAATTATGGGTTATTCAATATAAAAATCATAGATAGGCCAATCGAATTCACCCAGGACATAAGTTTATTCACAGTCAACCTGCAAATCAGAGATGGCCGAATTGTCAATGTTGAATCCATTTAGCCCTTCAAGTTCACAAATTGAAACCACTTTTTCTTCAGACTCAACAGTCAACATGGTTTGAAGGTTTGATGAAAAATTGTCAAGTTAAAACATTAAAAAGTAACAAATAATTTAAAACGTTTTTAATTTGTTTAAAGGCTGCCTTTGAAAGTTAATAGAAAATAATCTTATGATTGAGTACAGATTATAAAATTCCTAGGTAGCAGATAAGCATTGAGCTATAGATAGAATTTTATAACTTAAAAGGATTAAAATGAGCATTTATACAACATTTTGTGAAGTTCCCACCAAAACAATTGATCCAGTCTGTGTGTCAGCTCATAAGACACTGGTCAGCCATCCAGCAATAATGCACAGAGAGAAGCATCCAAGTAAACGTGACATTTATTCAATTACAACTACCTCTCCTTGGATTTAATAGAAAAAAATCGGTTACAGTTCCAATTTACAATAACTTTATGTTCAGAGAATATTCCTGATGTAAGTCCAAATGTTATAACACATACAGATTGGGCAAGCACCCTTTACTTCAAGTTACAACATTCATGATATCTTGTAAATTGTCACAAATGATGATAGCAGCATAAATATTCCTGGATATTTCATTTGAAATGCATGCACCCCACTGGCAGCACAATAAAAAGACTAGTTGACAAGAAAAAATGGAAATGTGTCGGGCCATTAAGTTACATTTATAAGGTAATTTTGAACACTTATTTAAGCTGTTATTTAATATTTTATCCTACCATGAAGGGCAGCTATCAAATGATAAATAATTTTTTTAAGTGAGCCACATCCATGGCAGCACTAACTCACACTGCTCTGTTACATAGTCTGTATACTTTCACAGGGTGTACCGATCAACTGTCAACATCACAACCAAAATATATTGCATAAAGTCTCTCTGTAAAATAATAACCAATGGATGGGTATATGAAACACAGATTTGATTCTAAGGTAACTGATTCAATTTATATATTTCATCGGCATAAGCTGAGATCAATTGGAAGCCATATAAAACGAGAAACATGGCTACTCAGCAGAACATTTAACAATTATTTCATCATACAATGTGAAAGCACACATACATGGAGGTTAATACATAAACCATAAGGAAATATAAATTGGATTTAAAGTAAATGTTTACACATACTTCAAGTATGTTAACAGCTCTTATGAATACAGAACAAAATTTTAAATAAAAATCTATTTTCAGGCTTTTCTATTCAAACATAGAGTGCATATGAAATATTGGTAGTTAAATAATATAGCAGTCTGTAAAGAGCTCAATTTCAACAAAGGCTGTCAAACAATCACCCCTCACATATTGAAGAAAGATTGCATACAGGGATATTCTAAAACTCGCTTTCTCCAGAGGAGCAACATATATAACACAATATTTCAACACACAACATATGTTCTACTACCCAATGAAGGAGTATTTTAAGGCAGGTATGCCCACAGGAACAAAGAATGTAATACAACAGCTTTGTACACACAAAAAATGCTCTTCTAATTAAGAAGTTGAGTATTGAGACTGTTAATACCTCACCTTTGGCTGCTCAGAATTCTTGTGTGTACCACTGCAGAACCAATGGCAGGTACCTTTCCACAATATTGCAGAAAAAAGAAATTATCATAAGAGGGAACTGCAAAAGAATCCTGATTGGTGCATTGCACAGCATGTAACCATTCTAACCTGCAACAACTGATAAATGTAGCTATGAGATTGCATCACATTTAACATTTCCATCCATTTCAACTATGTGCACATCTTATAAATTAAAAAATATTCCTTAGAAAATAATATGGAAGATATAAAACATTTGACTGAAGCATATGTAATAAATACTGTAATTAAACACTGAGAATTACATCTACTACTACCTCCACAGTGATCAACTTGAAGTCCGGTTTGGTAGGTGACTGTAGAGCTCACTGCAAACTTAATTTTTCAAGCATGTGAAATCCACAATTCAGGGTAGGAGGAACAATTCCTTTCCCTGTGCCACCAATTTGTCTCCCATTACGATATAGTAACCAGAAAATTGGACCACTAGGGACTTTTAAATGGGGTTGTCCCAAGGAGTTTCCAGGGATTTGACCCTCGGACCCTACAGCTCTAAGGGATAGAGACTGGCTTCTGGCTTGAGAGTCCCACAATCCCTTTGGACCTCATCTAAAATACAAGCGGTCCATTTCTTCTGGACACCAGAACTTAGTGGGAAATCAAACAGTGGCATGAGAAGAAACTGGGCCCCCTGCCTTGAATGTGTGAATTTCAGGTACAATGCTTAGTTCAGGGTGAGCACTAACATCATCAAATAAAACCAACCTTCCTATTAATTACAGTGGATGGAGTGGAACCACTTAGTAGTAAATTCAAAAAATTCAGTATTCACCAATATTTTATAATTTTTATGGATATATACTTTTATATACATCAATATAGAGTCCAGAATTTCCATTCAAACAAAAACATCTTGAGGCAACATTTAGAATTTAGTATACAAAATGCTCTAATTCTAAATACTGAATCTTGATTCATCAAAGGAGTCAGGGATAGCATTTGTTTTCTCCTGAAGGTTGATCTTAAAAGACAAAAACTGATGTTCACAGTAAAGTCCTAACTCACTTGGTTAATTCTTTTGGCAGATTTTTAAGTTTAAAAGTGTAAATTGGTCAACCAAATGTTCAAGTGTACTAGGCACACTTTTTTAAGTAAATCATAAAAAACATAGCTTCTAGAATGAGAGATTTTGTGACCTGATTAATGTTATATTATTTTCATATTATACTATGATATAAAATTCTGACAAAACTTCTTTTAAATTGGTGATAAATAACTTTGTTCCAAAAAATTCATAAAAAAGATAAAAAAAATACAAAGGAATGATGGTTACAACAATTTTATAGATTAAAGAAAAAACCTAGTATCTGTAAGTATCAGTAAGAAATGAAGCAGTCATCTTTAGAATAATTGGGAGAACAAACAAAAAAGGAGCATTGGATAAAAATTGCAAGCACCAAATAGAGGATAACTTAATGTTTGAAATTTCATCATTTATTAGATTGTGGCTGATGAAATTTTAAAACACATTTTGAAGAATGAATGTGCACCAATATATGATTTCTATATCAAAGAATGAATACTTCAAAGTGTTCAGGCACTTGCATAAATCTGACAAGTGAAAGGAAGAATTAAAAACCCTTTGTTGAACCTATTAATTGAAATTCTCTCGACTTTGTCAGCATATAATTGCATCAGCCACAAGAGACACAAAATTAACGAGATGGTCGAAACTTACTTTTCAAATTATTAATCATTTAACATTTTAAAAATGGTCATGATTCATACATAATATAAATTCCTTAGAAAAAGTGTTGCCCCTATAAAGATTGTTTTTAGAATACAAAATTTAATGTCCACTGTAGTAATAAATTTAGAAATAGCAATGCTATATTGTATGCTGTTACTTATGGAGTGCAAGAAATACCAATGATTAAGTAGCTGTCTGACACTCAATGAGTGTGCTCTCCATGAAAAATTAATCTTAAATTATACAAAATAAGTTCTGAAGTGTATTCATGAATCTAAGTATCAATACGTGTGTGAGTCAGGGATTTACTGTACCCAGTCCTTAATGAAACTATTGGCAATTATGTTCCACTACTGTAAAAAGTATATGCGTTCCTTTCCTTAAGTACAAACACCAAGACCCAATATTTAAAAACATGAAAACAGATCAATGGCATCATTCACATATCACATTTAAAGGATTGGTTGATGCCATACGATTTTTCCTTTGAGGCATCCAGACACAAGAAGGCAATGAGTAGGGGAAAATTTGGTGCTGACCACTATATCAGTATGACAGATATTAGTGGCAAGCTCATGTAATCTAATTGGTGGGTTTGGAGGAACAACCGTAGACAGCTCAGAACATTCAGGAGAGAAAGCTAACAATCGCACCCCTGAACCAAATGGAGAACACACAAGCCGACCCCCAGCTCCAAAGCACAGTTCTTTAATGAAGCCCCGACCAACATTAGGTTCTTCACAATAATGAGTCAACCGATTAACATTCTTGTGTATCTCCGAATTAGTTGAACTGATCAAGTCCAAGGCAGGATCATAAAATCCCCTAAACTCAAGCTCTTCTGTGATTTCACCATTGCTGCCGGGTCCATCCAAAGATGTCCGATGGCCTATAGGATGACGATTTGTCCTAGCAGCTCTACGATGGGAAGACTCTGCAGGGGGGCTGTTTACACCAGCAGAAGAGCTGTGTGCCTGCACTACAACCCTACTAGGAGCCATTCCTCTACCAGATCGTCCCATTGGTCCCAACTCAATGGCACCAGCATTGGGTCTACTTAGAGTCCATCGTGCATCCCAAGTATTTCTACCCCTGTTTTCCCTCAACATTCTCGCATCCCTTATGGCCAAAACTGCTTCCCACACGTCAGAAGAAGATATACTATGGCTGGAATCCAGATAATGGTTGGGGATCACAGAGGTTCTACCACGTCTTGCAGAGGAGGTATCTCTAGAGGAAGACCTCGATGATGGGCCAGCAAAGGTAGAGTGCATATGGGGGCAGTAGGGAAATGGAGGGGAGGAATCTCTTGATCTAGAAGCATTTTGATTTGATGATGAAGATCTGGAATTAGATGCAGCTCTGTAAACAATAAGACTAGATGAGCTAACAGGCCTCCCTCCTTGACTTTCAACTCCTTCACTACCAGGGTCCTTTTCCTCTTTTGCTTCTTGTTCAAGGCAGTCCGGTTCCTCCTCATCACTTTCAGGATCCCTTTCTTGAATATCATGCACACAACTCCACTGGAAAAAAACAGAGAAGGAATAAAATTACCAAGGAGTTGGAAACAAACCAAAAAAAATGAAGTTCATAAAACCAACATTTCCCATAAAAGATGCCATCATCATATCAATATATTAAATAATAAGATTTGATACATGTTTCACCTAATCTAAAATGCAACATAAGAAGAGTACAGAACAATGTGCTGGCTTTTTTTCAATTTATGCATAGCATTTTCATTTTTAATTGACTGTTTTCAAACTTTGAAACTCAAGTACTCTGTAGGATAAGGGATAAAACTTCCAAATTTTGTGCCCTTTCATATTTTAAGGCAGTTTTCAACTTTGCCATAATATCATTGGTCACTTCCAAGGAAAAAAAAGGTAATCAAACGATTTCACCTTTCCAGGTTCCAACATTTGATAGCATAATTACATTTGCTGCATTAAGACGTATGCAGGGTATTTTTTCATAAACTAATTGTTTCTTCTATATTGATACTAACTAATTATGTCTAAGTGATAATAAACATCATTTTAGTCACTCTTATACCCATTTTGGCTAACTGTATGTAAAATATAAATGTTTGACATTACTCTTTCATTGCATGTAGTGCATCCAACCAAGACATTTAAACATTTAAAACTGCTAACAATATGATTTATGGGGAGTGGGATACCCCCTTGCCTGATGGTGAACATGTGGTTTTGAATCTCTCTGGAACAAGTGGGATTTCTTTCCAGAGACATTGCCTGCAGTGCAGTCCTGTCATTTGAGTAAACATGCCTAGTGGAAAGGGCCTTGCAGTGGTCAAAATACTCAAAGCATTGCAGATTATATTTCTCATTCTCAATTTTAATAGCAAAAGACCTAACTCTTATAATGAGTGACAATAGTTTTTCCTGTACTATTCAGATCATAAATCTGGTTTTTATGGCAAAAAAATTATTCCCACACATTATATTGAGCAATAACTTGCTTTCTGAGGTGCAGTTCCAGAAGTACGTAAGCCTAGACGTAGGTGCATAATTCCACACTTATGAAAGTGGCCTCTTTCTCCAAAAATGCTCTTCTGTAGCTCAACTTTTACTTGATAAAATACTTGTATAAAATAAAATAAAACATTTGACTGCTTGTTATAAATCAACGAAACTCTAGTTACTGCACAGAATCATTAATAATAATTTATTTTAAATTGAAATATAAGAATGATGTGTGGAACAGTGAAACATTTGAGGAACTTGAGCTGAACTTGAAATACATAACATGAAAATGCCTGCTCTTGTTTTGAACAAATATGACAAATCTTGGTAGCAAGATAACATCTTGTGTCAAAATATTACATATCAATGTACATGAGGCAGTTTGTAAAACTAAATTAAAAAACATGAAACCAGTAAAGGAGAACTTGGAGGGAAAAAAAGTCAAATTAAATAAAATATACAATAACTGCCCAAAACTAATGCTTTCCTTTCTTATCAAGGTGATTTCCAACAATAAGGGGTCTGTATGAAGAGTTCTCGGGATCTCCACCGGGTTAAGAATTGCATTTTTGC
>LYUA01000058.1:213672-237629 GCA_002093875.1 Calopteryx splendens | reverse complement strand
AGGGGTTAGGTGGAAGAAGGGACTATTCTAGTCTCAATCTCGCCCCAATATAGACATTTTATTATTATTATTATTATTATTACTGTCTCCAATCGGTCTCCAAGAATCCTCTAATTCTAACCCTTGTACCCTACCCCGCCCCTATTTACTTCTTATACCTCCTCTTTGCCCCCACCCCCACGCTAATAAACTTCCTTCTTCTCCCCTTCCCCTGGCCCCCCCCTCCCCATCCCCCGGGCTCCAGTGTTCTGCCACTTCGTTGCAATGAGCGAATCTAACCTTCCCTTAATCGCGAATCGCGAGCGAATCTAACCTTCCCAATGAGCGAATCTAATCTGCCATTACCCCTACCAACCAACTTACACACCCTTTCCTTTTTTCTTTCCTCTGCTTCCTTCCCTCTTACCACCTACTTTAGTAGGTGTTTGTATTCAGTCTATGGATTCAGTTTCTCCACCAAACTCTTTGCACATGGTTATGCTACAGTGTAGTGAAACGCGTCGTGCGACGTACCTGCAGTAAAATTGTGGAAACTAAAAAGTTGTTTTTTCATTATGGGTATCCATAATTTCCACGAAGTCACGCCTGATACTATTAAGTGTATTCAAAGTATGTGTAGGGCAATGCTGGTGACAGGTTGCATTCTTGTCTAATTTCTTCATCATTTTAGCTTGAACCTAGGCCGTTCATTTTCAGAGTGAAGACTCTTTTAGAAGTTATATGTAATCGTTCTCTCGTTTTAATGAATTCCAAGTTTTTGCAGAAATAGAGCATCTTGTTCCACTCTACGCTGCCAAAGATCTCCTCCAAATATACGAGTGCCATATACAACGGCTTCTTGACAGTCCTTGTCCTTCTTTTGTGTCATCTCCAGTGACGGAGTATGGCCTCCCTCCTTCCTTTGATCTTCCGAAATCCAAAGTGCTTTAACGACAGATTCCCTTAATTTTTTTTTCTTCTACTCTTCAACCGATGATTCGTGTTATTATTTCGGACGCATTAGGCATCAGACTCAAGGTTGGAAGTTCCGAAACTCCCGGTCTTTGTTTTCACCGGTAAACAAGCAATTAATCTCTTTGCAAATCTTTCCAGCAAACTTATCATTAGAGTGAAAAATAAATCTAAAACTTTGAAAATACGACAGGAAAATTCTTTTTTATTGATTTTATAATAATACTGTGTAATAGTGGTTAATTTAAAATAAAATCTGAGCCTTGTCAAAACGATGTATCTTAAAATACTTTCTAGCACAAATATAGACACTAAACGTGGAAATAAAACATTACTATCGCACAAGGAGCTCTTGTGGACCACCGAATGTTTCATTGAACTTCATACACAGTCAAAAATCTAATCAGCCACCTTAAATACAAGTGTCCGAAATCTCTTGCAGTACGCTCCAAATGACACCCAGGTGGAAATATAATCCATTGAAAATTCCACCCGGATTAAAGCCCAGGTTTTCGATTTGACTTCAAAAAGATCCATCCCAGAAAATAGTTTAGTCGGTGGCCTTAAGGAGATTGATTTCAGACAATTCCGTTGCCCTTTTCTTCTAACGAACCTTTTTCCTTGAAGGACGATAGCGTTTAGGTTGTTATCTCTTTAGTAGTGAAGCATTAAAGCAGATAGGTCGGGCTGAGAAGTCTTTGATGTGGAAACATAGCCACTTTTAAAACCTTAAAAGAGAAGTGAATAGCAATCACTGAGTCGCGTCAAGCAATTTGTGGTTATTCGGAAGCTTTCATCGTAAAAGATTTCAGGTCATAGTCAACTCTCCCAAGCTTAATGACTCCTATCAATTATTTCCAGAAATTTGAGTGAGATTACATTGTTTTGCGAGACAGTAAAAATTGAGTGGAAAACGAAGATAATAAGGGTTCAGGAAGGAGTTAAAGATGTAAAAACAAATTCATACAGGGGAAATTATTAGATTTATGAGTTTTGAAATATCTTTAGCAGAGAAATGGTAACATTATAAAATATATTGGATGTTGGTCACATCTTACAATTAGTGAATGAATAAAATCATTTTTTTTTCTAAATAATACTTTTAATTCGAAAATACCTTGAGTGGATATAGGAAAATCATTTGTAGTGTATAAATAAGTGTACGGTAACGATGATTTTGGTTGCTGATGTCACCAGGTACGACAGTCGTGCGTGATCATAAACACTAAGGAATCCTTATCATTTAGCTCCGGCGTGATTCGGAATGAAGAGCTAATTCCCTATTACGCATTAAAAAGTACTAAATAATCACCCCTAACTACTAACAATCACCTCAAGAGAGCAGTGTTGTGGCCACACCTTCTCGTGGGGGAAGGGTCAGGTTGGGAATAAGGGAGGAGTAAAAGAGGGATGGAGGAAAACAAGGAGAAATAAGAGGCGAAATGAAATAAAATTATTAAAGACGAAGGTTGTGATTTGGCCATTGATTAACCTTCAATGAAGGGAGGTGATGTGATTCAACCCCGGACAGCACGCTGAGCGTAGCGACGAGGGGTCATAAATCTATCTGCTTAAATTGCGCACATATCCTGAATTCACCGCTTCAATAAGCGAGTGAGGCAACATTCCGTTATGATGGAAATCTAATGAATGAGTTTCGTCAAGAGTGAAATGAGAGACTTCAGGTGATAATTCTGAATTAAAAGGAGCATTTCTCAGGGTTATTGGTCTTGTAAGCTAGTGCTGAAAATTTTCTTTCTACTCACAGAAAATATGGACTTAAATAACGCGATGCCCTTTATAAAAAGTTTCTTTGTTGTTGTTTTTCAGGTTGATTCTGGGGTCGGCGTTGCTTCACTTGGCCAACATCGGAATTCTTCTATTCCGCCGAGTAATGCTTTTGAGAATACCGGAGCCACCTAAGGTTACGCCGGTGGAAGACACCGATGGTGCGCTATTCCTGTACTAAAAGAAGAAATTCTTCAAAATAATTTACAATTGACTCTGAAATTTATGTATTTATTTTTAATGGATTTTTAAATAGGATTATTATTTATACTTAAAACGACACATAGGGAAAGCTGTCCATTGTGTGGTAATGATCGGTGTAATTTGTGTTGACGTCTTCAAGTAAATATTTTTATTAGATAATCTATTTTATTAGCCTTTTATCACTTCAGAAAAAAAATGGAAAATGAAAATTAATATTATAAGAGCAATAAGGAGATGGAAAAAATAGGATAATCCTCTTTGCATGTTTTAATGCTCGTCTTCGAATCATAAAATGCCTCGTTTTATTTTAATACGAGAAATACGTATTCAAGATGTTTACTAAAGTCTCCACTTAAATTTCGTATCTACAGCTCTGTTGTCCTCGGCAGTGGCAACTGAAAAATAGGAGCTTCAAGCCAAGCTATGGTTGTATTTTTGTAATCCCACATATTCTTAATAAGCCCTTATTTTAATAAAAATATAAATAAATCTAATATAAGTAGTTAACAGCAGACTAGTTATAAGCTGGCCGTCATGAAATATCATTAGTTTATTGTCAAATTCTCCAAGTGATTAGAAATTTTGAAAAAATCAAGGTTTTTATCCATAAATTTCCCTATTTCAATGTTCACTAACTACCCCAAGTTAAAACTCGTATTTTCGTAAGTGCTCCATGCCTTCAGAAAACTAATTTACAGATAGCGAACAGCGGTCCTTTTAAATATGTGTGGCCATGAATGGGATACCGCAAATAGACCAAAGATAAATAAAAACATTATTATCAGCCGCGTATAAAGCTGCTTGATTGACGAATACCAACGCAATAACCCAGAGAATGCACGCTAAGTGGTGAAATGATAAGGCATAAAGATATCATTGATAAGCAAGGCGAGGGGAATATATATCCCCATACCTATATGATAAAAATGAATATCCTCCCAAAGTTAATGGACAGCATGATAAAAATAGATGAAGATTCCTTTCTTTTTGTAAAAGTAACCCTTTGTAAAGTTAATGGACAGGCGTGAATCGCTCAAATTTATTTATTCTAATGAATATGAATTCAACATATTCTACATAGCACGTGCAGTAACGGTAGTAAGAAAAGGGTATCGGAAGCAATGGAAATGAATTTATTTCGTAGAAAAGTGATGAAAATGAAGTGGAAAGATTTAATCTGCAATGAAGAAGTCCTGCAAATGATAGATGAAAGGAAGAAGTCTGTTGAAAACACCATTGAGGAAAAGAATCAAATTAATTGGGAAAATTGTTGTGATTTTCATATACAATACAGAATTTAATGTAATTTAATCCCAGTCATAGTCACAGAAGTATAATGTTAGTGCAAGAATAGCTATTAGGGAAAAAATCAGAATACATCTCATTATCCTATTATTATGGCGCTATGTTCTCACAATAATCAATAACTACACGACGCGAGGGATGGTGATCCTGGAGTTTTAATTTTTTTGTTGACAGAGGTCAGAGGAGAGCAAGAGGCTGAGATTCTATCCTAGAGTTTTGAGAGATTTGGTCATCTAAAAGTGAGCGAGCTCGCGGATTCTACGCTGAAGGCTGAGTGGGGGTAAGCTCTCTAGGATAGGTCGCAATAAAACTTCAGTCGTAGGTGTTGTCGTGGAAGAGGACACACGGTATACTCGTAATGGGGAAGGACCCCTTTCCTAAGAGGGAAAAATTTGCTATCTCGCTGGCGAGGAAGTGTGGTCCGAGGGGAGGTTTATGTAATGTGCGGCCGGGGGTGTGTGTTGAGGCGAAGGATACCCTATAGAATGAAAGAGTTCCATAAATGTAACGAAGGCCATTCAGTCAATTTATTAATATCATTGCTAATCTCCGGTTAATGTAGGTTTTCGATGGACACACTCCTAAAGTAACCCTTTCGTCATTTCTGCATACATTTATTCAATAGATGTGAAATTTATTGGTTGTTTCCAGTAATGGGATCTTTTTCCAATGATATGGCGTCTTAAAAATATGTTATATACTATGCCCATTAGAAATATATGATATGCTGCACTAAATTTTAACGATTAATTTTGGGTAAAGGTAAAAGTAAAATGGACTGATACGTTTATTTGGGAGTAATCTGGGATAGCCAAATTTATAGAGCGCGCTGGGTAATGGTAAATTTCCAAATCCGTGTTTTGTATAGAGAACCAATAATCACGGATGAAGATCGATAATGCAATGAATATTTTTACGCATGGAGGATGCCAACTATTGTGGCTTCAGTAACGTCGTTTGTTGTTTGGTTCAATCTGCACGAATGTAATGAGTTTGATGTTGGATAAATAAACTCATGTCCATGCACAACTAGCGTGTTGAGGAAATGGAGTAGGTAAGATAAGTGTGGAATGAAAACTTTTATTTCCCAATGAATTTAATGGGTGAGGTTTCTCTATTGGTAAAGGTGATGAAAACGCTGACCTCTTGTACTACCCAAAGGACTGCTTTTGGGATTTTCTGTGAAGGTGTGTCTATTCATCCTTCCAGAAGGTTTGACGATCGCTATAATCTGTTCCACCGGTACTGAACCAGTAGAGAGGGGGTAACATGGTCGCTCTATTCTTGTATCCCCTAAGGTTTTCCGGAATGTTGAATTTCAGAGAAAGAGTAAGTTAAATATATAAGAGCTGAAAATATTTTGTTCGAAAAAGAATCAAAATTAAATATGTAACTCTAATATGTTCCAATTCATGAACGTACAGATTTGTGAACAATTTGGGGGTGAGCGATGCATTAGCCCTTCATAAGCGATGCAGTTCGTCAACATTCATCAAGAACGACCTCTGTTAACATACATTAATACGCGAAGCATTAGCTAACATGCATTCTAATTCGCATTAGTGGTTACTGCTCACGGTGAATGTGTAAACGTTTCCGAATCGCCACTCTGATAAGTAAATACAAAATTAATGCTTGAGGGCCCCAGGTTGCTCCATCATCGTTAAGAAGTGAGTCATATTACCTCTGCGAATCTGCAATATTTCTGGAGGGCAAAATTTCAACAGATTCTTGGAATTTTAAAACAAAAAATTACTTAAAAAGTCAGCCATATACCTAAATGGAAAAGGCAAGGTAAGCACAAAGTCGCAGACCCAACAAACCATGAAGGGTAATGAAACAAAGACTTATGTTAGATAAATTTAATTTAAGCGAATTGAAAATATTAGGAATACATTTATAATGGATGATATGACGAAGAAAATTCTATAACCATAGTAAGTTTCATATAGGTAAAATAAGTACGGCAATCAAAAATGCGCTTTAAAAATAAACATTTATTTTCATTCCTAGAAATACGAGATAGAGATACGATGCTTATATAATCAATAATTTGTCAGAAAAAAATTAAAACATATTCTCATCCATTTCTCTAGAGTTTGCTCCATAAATAGCATTTTTCTTCAAACTTTTCATTTTTTGAATAAATACGTGGCATGTGCTTCCTCTATCGGGTAAAACCGCAACTTTAAAATTCCATAAATAGGTATTTCGGACACGTGCTGCGCTCTACTACAATCTTCTAGAAGTAGCTGGTCTTTGAAAAATTACTGTTATTCTGTTGAAACCACGAAAGGGAGACGGGACGAGAAACTCCAGTGCAATTCCAGTGTCTCATTGTCAAGGAAAGTATAATGAGAAACACGTTAAGAGGTTGTTCCTTCGGATATAGCAGAAAATACATTTTGCCATGTGTTTGAATCTTCTCTATTTCCATTTTAGACTTTTGTTGTTCAAGCGTGTTCTTTAGTATTATAATTTTGGAGGAAACAATGTAGAAGGATTCAAATTGTGAGCGTCAGCAATAAACTGAAGACACAGCCTCAGGGCTAATGTGTTTGTGACGGTGTGCGTGTGACTTTAATCACTTACAATTTCTGATCTCTGCTGGAGGACCGATACAGTATATAATAATGAACCTGTACCGACGAGGAATGATCTTCGCAACATTCTTAGGAAGTTGCCTTACGCTTGCTCTCACCGGAGCTGCCATGGGAACCAAGCACTGGGTCGAGGCCCATGCACGCCGCACCTCCAATCCCAATGATTCTGACGGAAGAATCCATTTCGGCCTCTTTTATGGATCTAAATATCTCAATGTTGCATACGGCTGGAGGCGATACGATATTGACGGTAAGTAATTAATTCAGATCATTCTTGGAAGTCGGTCGTCGAAGTCTCCCAAGCTTCGTTACTTATGTACACAGTGCACAAGTTCGTTTTCAAACTAAAATATCCAACTGTAACTCAATGAGAATTGTGACATCAGAGAAACTTAATTGCGTTTGATTTTGAGCTAATAATATTTTTAGTCTCGGATGGTATATATTTTACTCTGGGCGTCAGTTAAACTGTCTTAGAGGCAGAGACGGAAGGGTCTTTCACTATTGCTGTTTATTCCTTACTTAATATTTTGGGCGCGGTCATCAAATTTACTTAGACTATAATTTTAGTCCAGAAACTAGCTTTCCTAATTGTGCGTATTTTGAGCTCAGTCTAATATTTCTATCCATTACTTAGGTATTTTAGAGTTGGTACAGGGAGGCTAATCCTACCCTTGACCTTTATTTTAGTTGTACATATTTCTGGAGGAGAGAAGATAATATTAATTTATTTTGAAAAGATTAAAAGCATATCAAAGCGATTTAGTAATTAATAAGAAAGGAGTCCTTAAATACCTTGAAGGACCTTGCACTTATCGACTTTTTGACTTTAGTGCACTGCATTGCTTATTGCACTGCAGTAAAGTTGATACATTTTTCAATCAAAACTTTAATTGATACTTTACGCTTAAAAATGAGCAATCTATTTCGAAGTCCCATCACTTAGCGGAAAGCAAATACTTGAAGTTCTCACAATAATCCATTAAAACACTTTATTTCTTATCTTTTTAGCAAGTAATTATGTTTTATCGCGATCATTTAATAGAGTAAATTTATTGAAGTGAAATTGTAATATAGTACAGCATATCGAACTTAAAGGGGCGTGGTGGTCCAGTGGTTGAAGTGCTGGACTGCTGACAGGAGGGTCCGGGGTCGATTCCTGGTGACGAACGATTTTGGGTACCCTCAGATTCACCCAAGTGTACCATTTTTTTCGGGTACCAGTTCATCCTGGGGAATCATAGGGAAAGGAACTCTTCCCCTTACCCTGATGTATGAATTTCACACACCCTTGGGCTTAGTACTGGGTGAGCTCCATCCTCACCTACCAAACCGACCTGACCGAGTTGACCAGTGTCACTTTTAAATAACCCAGTTTTACATTGTTTATAACATAAAAAATACACAGTCCACCTGTATACCACCGCCAATACCAATAAGACGACTACTAACCAATTGCCATTATTTTCGTATAGTTCCAAACAGTGAATAAATATTTATTGTAAACTCGGAATAATTAATATGATCGCAGGTAGAGTTGGTGCACCCTTTCTAGAAATCATTTTTAATCAATCCTATTGGGCCATAAAGTTCCACAAGATTCGAAAATTGCTCAAGCCACTCATGAAATTGGAAATAGGATCCCAATTTGATGCAGATTAATATTTTTTCATGACAAAATCTTCAGCATATTATTATGAGTAACACCTTGTTTCCTAGAGAGTAGGCATTTTCTACAGTAAACCAAAACTGTTTACGGAATATTGGATTTGCAAAACACCTGGATTTACTCATTCGTATTTTTCAACGGGGGAATAAAAAAACAAAATGCGACATCCTTAAATATTAATAAAACTCTTGGCCAATCACAACACGATAAGTTAGTACATTAACTGCAGTTATATGGCTTTAGCGTATTAGAAGTACCTAATTTTGGTTGGCGTTTTACTCTTTGAAAACAAAAGCAACAATTGATAGAATTAGTTTAGATTGTATGATATTCGTCGTCCAATACTAACATTAACACCTCAATAACCAGCAAGCATTGCCCCACCCACCGAAATATATAATAAAATAACATATGGACCTCAATATATTATTCTCAACAATAGTACCTCTTACCTGGTGTAACAAGCAGTCTCCAACCGAGTCTGAAAATATGCAGGAATGCAATTCGATAAAGAGAATTCCCATCACGTTTGCACCTGCGATACAGGTCCGAAGGTGTAGATCTGGCTGAGAAAAATATTTGTGTTCAACCCACATTGGGTATAACATAAGGAAAAAAACGTCTAGTAAAGAAAACACGTTTTCTAAATGTTAAAATAAACGTGCATGGAGGATGACTGAAAATATTCCCACGAAATGTTACTTTTATCCAAACTTCCGAAAAATATTTTAATGCCAAGCTTATGGTAACTGATCTTCAAGCAGTATATTTCACGAATAGATTCTCCTACAGCTGCATACAATACTAATTTTTCTACATTACCCATTTCCTAAATATTTAACGGTAACAGAAATTGTGCCTTTGAAAAATACAGTACGTATAGCCACCTAAGTTTATCCAGGTCGTAAACCTGCGCGGGGAGACGGATTAATTGGGCTGATGAATCCTAAATAAAGATGCTTTTTGCGGGCCGGGTTAGTTTGGTGGGCTCGCCTGTGTAGCCAGGGGTCGTGGGTTCGAGTCCCGCGTCGTGCATGGATGTTTGTATTGCTTTAAAGGTTAATTGTAAGAGAGGGCCTTTTGGCCCTAATTTCGCCTAATAAAGTCGTATTTATTATTATTATTACCTAATTTAATTTTAAATACTGTGAATTTTTCTATTTTTTGGGTCATATAATTTTTTAGCTGGGTCATCAGATTTCCAGATTGAAATACTGGCATTTAGCTACCTTTGAATTTTAGTGGGTTTGGTGTGTAACAAGAATAGAGCGTTGTTTTGAAATTTTGCTTCCTGCCAACCAGCCCTTAATCTCAAACGAGAGTTAATTAGGCGGTTTCGTGACATTCTTTTCTGGCCGTGGCCTCAATTGTGGTATTTTTGTGAACGCCTTTGTTCCACAGTGACACCTAATTTCGGAGTCTTGGGGTGGGGTCAATTACTGCGGCGTATTGGAAACCAATCACTCAATAGAATTATGTATGGATGTGTAGAATCTCTATAAGAGTCTATTCTCTAATATTCTCTACTAGATCATGAATATTAGTAATATTGCATATTACTAATATTCATGTCCTGTTCAGTAGGCCCTTCCAGAGGGAAAATCCAAATTGGTTTGTAGCTCTCGGCGGTTTAGTAGTCCTCAACTTTTCTGCAAAACATTTAAATTATTTGAACGTTTTCGACTTCCGCGAACGTCTGTTTCCCAGTCAATAGATTCTATAGTATTATCTAAGAAGCTTACATAATGAAACATCAAACATACTATTTAAAACGAACAGAATAAATATTCATTCCACACTACGCTGCAATTTGCATAAAAGTTGTTCTTTAAAATTACGAGTATTTAGTTCATGCACTTTAATTGTTTTGAATTTTAATGGAAGCGTTTCAATTTATTTAATTTCTCACGTGCAACATATTATTTGTAATGCTTTGAAATCTTGGCAACGCGGGAGAGCGCCCAATTAAAAATTAAATGAAATGGTCTAAGAAGGTTTTTTTTACCTGAAGAAGTGGAGAAGTTATGGAAAAGAGCATGTAAAAATGTCATCAGTGCCTTAGGTTGCTAGTAATTTCTGTTGAAATGATTCCCAATGGAGCACGAGTTATTATCACTTGAGAAATGTCTATCATATGAAGCTAAATGGTAAAAATGTGTGGAAGGTCTCATCGGCTCTTCTTTTTTCGAAATGACTGCAGATTTGAAGTTCCTCCAATGAAATAGGTAAAATAAATGTTGACTATAATTTTTTGAGGCCATTTAATTTATCCTACTGAGGACCAAATAAATAAAATCTTTAGCTATGGAAAACACCACACCACCACTCACTACACCACTCCTAATCAACCACAGCCGTCGCACACCAAGGCACTGTCGTTTTACTATTAATATTTAAACATTTACCTTTTTGTTTATTTCATTTTTCGTTTCAGTTTCTTTAATATACACTTTACAACGATTATTAGTTAATTAAGTGTGGAAATAGTCTAATTACCACATTTCTAGCTTTATAGCTATGCCTATTTATATTTATAGCCATGTACGTCCCACAAAGATGACTTGGGTGTTACTTCGTGGGCCATTACTTATAAAAACAAACCAAAATCGTATAATAATTCCTCACAAGAAAAATTTATCATTCGATCAGTACGTATACTTAATTTCCACCAAAAGGTCGACGAAAAAAACGCGCGTTGTACCTACGTATGAAAAATTACGGTAATATATATTATGCATATTCAGTATACTTATTGTGGGGGGAAATGGAGGCAGTTTCTGTATCCGGAGGGTAGCCGGTGTGAAAAGCAAACGGGATCCTTGGTAAATTGGTAGTGTTCCCCTGCTATTCGTATCCCAAACTCATTTTTTGATAAAGAGTATACCCGACTACCCAGTGAAGAGGCTGAGTAAGAGGCTACCTTGAGAAGAGGCCACTCATCATTTCAATATTTTATTATTGGCATAGGTATGATTCAAGTAATAATTAATTCTTGTATTGCAGGATTGGAAACTGTTTAGTCTATCGCACACTTACGCAGGCTAACGCGCCGGTAACATTTGTCCGACGATCGTGTACCTGCTCTTTCGAAAAAAAATATTTAAAACTTTGATTTCACGAATAACATCAGATAGTTAGGAGATCGGAAGCACAATAACGCAGTTAAGCGTGAAGCTGCCGCGGAAATAGTCATGGCTGGATAATTCCTAAGGAAAATAAATTTTTCCTTTGATCCTGGTGTTCGCTGAAATTGCATTGTAATGCGCGGTGGTCCGAAAATGTTACAAGGAATTTTGAATGCTCCGATGAATCATGTGAACGTAATATGTTAAGTAGTTTCGGATGCGTTTTATAAAGAAACTGTATTCGTAAATGGGCCTCCTATTGTCTCATGTAATTATTTAGCTGTTGGGACGAACATGGTGTCCTCACACAATTACCTACTGTGCCTTGCCTGAGACATGATGAAGGCTGTTCAAAGTTAGTCTCAGTAAATAATCGATCTCTATTGAATTATTATACCCTGATTATTCTTTAAAAAGAACTAGCTACTTTGAGGGCAGGATTACGTATACTATACGTATCATGTACCGTGCACCTCGTGTATATAATTTTTTTCAAAGGTAATGCTCATTCTTTTTTACGCTATGTGACTTGATTTTATTTATAGGATATTATTATTGTGTTAATGAAATATCGCCACAGATCCAGCGGTGTACGAAATATTTGTTAAACCCGATTTTCTATTATTTAATTTTGTATTTTGTTTAAATTGGTGCTTATTTTATTATGCCAAAGCAATTCATTGCTTTATTTTCAGTCTTAACCTCCTCTGGTATGGGATAAGATTTGTTAAAATGTTCATTTCTTTTCTAGTAACGAACTTTAATTCGATGCACTCTTCTTTGACCTATAAAATTATAACATTATGACAACATGATTAGAATTTTTCATTTGTCGCACATTAGCACAATACAATATGCCTTTAGAATGATCTCGTCATCGTTTACACGGAGTATGAAACTCTGGAGGATACTTCCTTTCCAGGAGTGCATGCGAAACGCTACAAGAAACCGTACTCTCTCCGTTTTGATCCCCAAGAAAATTTTCTCAACTGGATGATGACAGCTTGCCTTTCTCCTCCGAAGCGTATTCCATATCAACATTTTCCTCCAATGCGTTATTTTTTTCCATTGTAGAAACCACCCTCGTCCCACGCTACCTTTTGTCTGTGGATTCAGTTGTTGTTCGTCCATTTCCCATGGCCGGTGCCCTCTGCCCCCACTCCCTATTTCCCCATCCATCGTCCTCAACGCTTTCCACCTCGCCCACCGACGCCCCCGCTGTTAAGTCCCGATCGTCGCCATCTACAACGTCATCGTTATTGTTATCATTATATTTTTTCCCCCCGAAAACCCATCAATGTTCAGCCATTTTCATTTCAGACCCCTTCACCTGCCCGTATTTTCCAGAGCGTTTCTTCTCCCGCCTCCTCACAACCTTCAAACGCTCCCCTTTATAACCGCTACCATTTCCACTGCCTTGACTCGTTCCTCTCCCCTCTCTTCCCCCCACCTTATTTACCTTAACGCCGCTCCCCCTTCCTTCCTTCTACACGTGACGGTTCACCTACACCCTCCCCACGCCCCGCACTCCCACCGCAGGGCAGGTGCCCCTAGAGCCGAAAGCACTGATGCGGGACACTGAAACGGCGGCGGCTGAAGCCCTCACTCTGTCCGTGCGTAAGAATTGGGGATAGCTTCTTCGTTGCGTTCATCCTCTCGTCTGTTCTACTTAACCCGGGAATCTCCCGCCTTTTAATTTCTTTTTTTTTACTTCGGCGTAGTTTACTGATAAACGCACCTACATCGGGGGGTCGCGGTTGGTTTGAGGAGTGTTATGGTTAACATTTGCAATCATATCCAATTCCTCGTGGAGCGTAAAACTAAAGGAAGCCTACCAAAGTATTTTAGTTCGCTTCGCTTACTCAAACGAAGTGTAGCTACGCTCGAACTCTATACAGTGAGTGTGAAGGGCTGTGCACTTGGGCATTACCGCTTGGAGAAGTTTTGGCAAGGGACAGGTCCCCCTCGAGTCTGTATTCATACTCTTAGGCGGACTTGTACATTCCTGTTTAAGTGCTAAAATTTAATTGCTAGCACGTTATCGAGATGGTTTACCTTTCCAAAATTCCTCAACTTCGTCCAATTGTTTTTCTTCATGTGTACAACGGGAGTCTCGTTCTAAGAGATGACATTTATTTCATACCTGGAGTTAAGAAGGAATACGGCTAACTGGAAACTAATGTCACTTCGACCGAATAAAGGGCGTATTGTTTCTGGAACACTAAAGCATATTTCATGTAATAGGTATGTCTAACCGCCTCTTATTCAACTCGCATCGTCTCCCGAGGCACTTAAGTATTCTTAATGCATCGACGTTGAAAATGAGGGAGGCAGGTGTTGCGGTTGGTCAGCCAAGATGTTTGCTTTGAGGACTCACGTGCAATAGTGCAAGGCGGCTTGATTTTGATCAACAGTAAGATTGTTGACACTTCAAGTCGTATTGACAAAATTAGGCCTTCCGAGAGTCACGGTAGGGTTAGAAGTATGTTCAATGAAGATATTTGCCCACTCATAATTTCCCTCTGCGACTCGCCTGTCTCAATTCCGATCGCTTATGGTCGTGTGCACTAAACGAGCAGTTCCGGAACATTTTCATTTATTGTCTCCCTCAACCTAAACAAAGTGTTAATACGCTTCCCCTAAGTACCGTTTAGGAAAACGTGCAGCTGAACCGTCAATGAGGAGAACAAATGAAAATTAGTATCTTAAAAAATTATATAGGTATCATTGCGTTAAGTGGAAGCATATCTAATAATTGATCCTTAGGGCAAGAGAATAATCGTAAATTAGAGACGTTAGAGGTGAGGGAGTGAGAAAGAATGAAAAGAAGTTGGATAGAGAGGACAAACGACGAAGCATGGCATTTAGCAGGAAAAGGTAGGAGGCTGCTGGAAGAAAATCGAAGAAGACATTAAAATTGGGTTGTGGAGATACTGAGATATAGTGGGGCACTGAAGGCTGTGATAGAAAGAAGATTGTTTGAGCAAACGGCCGAGAGAAAGGAAGGGAATAGGCTTTTTGGATTACGTGAAGGCAGTTAATAAGTCCTCAAAAAACTGAAGAACCAAGTAATACAGGTGGGGCAGAGGAATTTCACGCGAAAAGCAATACCTATTAGTTTTTGGGAATCATCCAAGTCCTTGGTTTTTGATAAATGGACTACCTATGATGAGGAGATGTAATGTTTTTAAATCACAGGTTTCTCACGTATATAGAAGATAATTAAAGCCATTCTCGTTTTGTCAGTCAATCTTAGAAGTTCGGTAGGTATTGCAGTTTCAAAGTAATAATCTAAAATATTAATTAGTTTCTTTGTTGTTTTCTTTTCAACATTTTTGATCCCACCCCGGGGTTAACTCCTCGCCCCCTTCCCCCTATGAGCAGCGGCTCGCCACGCTTGAAAACTGCTTCAATTGTCATTTCCTGCACCGCTGTGCTTGCGTGCAACCACACTCCGCCGGTAGATATAATAAGATGTCAGCATCAGCACTCTCTCTCTCGTCTCTACATCTCGTCTCCTCTTACTGTACCCTCTTACTCTACCGTACTCCTCCTCCTCCTCATACTGACGATGATAATGGATTTGTTATAGCGAGAATGAAAAATATACTTAATCGAATATCCTCTTAGCCAACTTCGGGCGAAATATTTTAAAATGATAAATGCAATCTCGCATTTTCGATTAATTATATTTAACTATTAGCTTGAGCAAAACACCAACCCGTGGGACATGCTTTGCGTATTTCTTTCCGAAAGATATAGCGTAATCTACGTGGTTCACACAGTTTGGATGATGTGTCGACATCTAATTCATTCATCATTCAAACCCGGTAATTAAAAATGTTGTCTTTCTTTCATTTGACGAATATTTTGATCACTGCTGAGCTGGCGATGAGAAAGTTTCTTTTATTATCATTGTGGATTCACTTTGTCTTCCCCTGCATATTTTCTCCCATGAATTTAAGCGGACACCCACAATTTATGGAACCAAATACGTTACCCATTCAAGAAAGGTCCCACGAATTTGATTGGTTAAATGAGTACTGCTGTGATTGATGTCATAATTTGCTAGTGGAAACAGTCCTGTCGCCGCAATGAATACATTTTCCGAAAGTGCTATGGGCAAATGGTGCGGACAAGGTCGATTCGAGAGTTGCATGGTGCCATAAGCATGAATGCCATTACCCTTCGTACGATAAGAGGGAGGCAAAAGGTGGCCTGCGAGTTTTTTGGGCGAGGAGAGAGTGATTTAAGCATGGGATTATGCTCCCCCTCCCCCAATTACTAAGCATTTTTGTACTCAAGTTTCGGCAAGAAATGTACATTTTCTCACCACTGTCCATAAGCAAGTTGAACCCAAAAATAAATAATAAGCAGCGTGGAATCTCTGCGATGGAAAACGGAAGATTAGAATTATGTTTATATTATTAGAACCTTACATTTTTACGGATGAAAACCAGCACTCCAACTGCCTCAAAAATTCCTGAACTAGAAATCGACAAAGGAATAAAGTTGCATTCCGGTCTTTTCTGCAGTGATTTTACTATCGTAACCGGTTCCTAGGGGACAACCACAGTCGGAATTCTTGCCTTGCTCTCCTCCGCTTGAAAAATGAACGTTACTCAAGGAGCACTCGCTCCGCTCCCAAGTCTCTCACATTTTTCCTTTTTGCACAGTTCTTTTTCACTGCCCAGTCGATGAAACTTTTATCGGAATTCTTGAAAGAGAACTTTCTTAACTAATTGCGGAGGAATACTTAACTGTCTACTTTCCTATTACATGCCATTGTAATTGCATCTATTTTTTGTTCGTGAAATAAAATATAAAAAACGTAAAAACCTAGATCCGTTAATAAAAGGCGGAGCGTATTTCTTTGCGATAATGATCTCTCCCGATTAAGTTTGAATGCATAATTTCATTTTATTTTCAGTTTGGGCATAGGTTTCCGCATACCTACAGGCTCAGAGTAATGCCTATTACATTTTGTAACAATAAAGTCAATAGTGGTTTCCACCAATGTATGCAGGCGTGTTGTGCTGAAACCTCTATAAAAAGAATATTATTCATAAAAAAATGCCAAACGTTAACTCTGCAACTAGAATGCATCACCGTGTGCAACTGAACGGTGAAAGAAATAACTCCAACATGCTAGGTTTATCTCCGTTATGTCTTAATGATGTGGTCTCCATGATGACAATGAAACGTGATGCTCGTGGAAGTTTTTTTATCCTAATTTTTATGCAGTGCATAGTACTGAGATCAAATATTAATCATGTAACAGTGCACCTCAGTGTAACTAAAAATGGGCAAAAAAATAAAAATAGCAATCCGGTTGTTCAAGATTTCTAAATAAAAATGCATTAGGCAAAGAAAATATGTTTGATCAAATTCATTCTATTTACTTGTATTTGTGTTATCAAATAGGGGAGCGGGAGTCCAGTGTGTAGGGCGCTGAGCAACTAACCGAAGGCCCCGGGTTCGATTCCGTGTGACGCCTCTGGGCCTCTCAGCTTCACCAAAGCTGTGTACCATTTTTCGGGGACCAGGTCATCCTGGGGAATCACAGGGAAAGGAACTCTCTCCCTTACCCTGATGCGCGAATTTCACACACCGTTGGGCTTAGTACTGGGTGATCTCTACCATCACCTAACAAACTGACCTTCGGGTTGATTACTGTGATGATGTTATCAAACTGATTTCGGCCCAATCAATGTACATTATAGTCTAATATTGGATAGCAAAAATTGTTGGAGACTTCACTGTCTGCTACAGGTATTTGGTTAGGTAAATTTTCTAAAGGAATCTTATCTCTCGCCCTTGTATTTCACTTTCACTTTCAAATGTGGGATGATGACAATAGGAAAGTTCTCCTTACCGCTCATTTCTCCCAGTATAAACCAAAATACTTTTACTCCATGATGCTAATATTTTCCGGATCAAAATTGGGTGTTGAAAGCCGTTTCAAGATAAAGAGCTGTTGTGAATGATTTCCTTGGGAAACACTCGAAATGGCCATTTAAAAGGAGATCCTAGTGCATTAGAATAACGTGTCGGACTCCGAGAAGTGCGAAGTGCCTAATCGGTTTTCCAACATACTCATGGCTATTTAAACTTGAGGTTGTGGGCAGTTTGTATTTTAACTTCGATGTACATTAATTTAATGTGTCTGAAAATTGGATTTCCCACGTTAATTAAGGAGCTCCTTAACGTTCGGGTGAAGGCGGCAGAACTGCCGAGAGTATTTTTTTTTCCTTGGAAGGAAAACCCGACGTTGCCCTAATTTGATGAGAATGGCGATACTTTTCCGGATGTGAGCTCCGCTCAAATGTCGTTTCGGTATGCAACCTTTCTTTTTACGTCACATCATTGGCTGGCTGGCTGGCTGGTCTATATTTATCCGTAAGACCACTTGATGAAACATTGCGCCTCTGCTCTTCGCCATGTAGGTACCTCCACACAACAGGTGCCAGCGAATAGCGTCACTTGACGCAAGTCTTAATGTTTGCAGAAATTATTTCGAGTCTTAAACCAACTTCTAATTCAAAAGTCGAGACTAATTTAACACTTCCCCACCCTAGGGGCAGCTGCCTCACTCTTACCGACAGATCTGGAGGCGGACAAGTAAAGGCGGTGGGCTTATGTCCCCTTCAACCCTATTTGTAACCCGGCTAAGCCACTGAGAGAGCCCAAAACGTGCGGCAGGTGAAAGTTTCCTTCTCGATAATTATGATCGTCTATCGATATGGCCCATTTCAATTCGAGTGTTTATTCCTGTTCCCAGCCTCCTGCTGATCACGATTCTCAGTCCGCGAGAGAGAGAGAGTGAGCATTTGCATGGGCTGACTCATCTGGGACTGGCATATTCTTCGACCGCGTCAACTTCACCCACGCCGCTCACATACACGAAACGGCCGTGGGGAGGGGAGAGAGATCCTGCCCCCCACGCGCAAAGCGGAGGTGCTGAAAAAAACGAAAGTGCTGTGTAATTCCTTGGGACTCATATTTCTCTTTGCGCAGAGCAGACCGAAAGAAAGCGGATTCCGTCGTCCGCAAGCACTGCTCGACAAGCAGAGGTTACCTTTTAATCTTAGCTTTCTCCTTCCAGGCGACTAGCGAATAAATAATCACACGTTTTTCGCAATAGGTCCAGTCGTTTACCCGCTGCGAAATCTTTCCTGGCGACTGCTTCCACTGAGAAATTCCCCCCTCATAACTTTTATTCTCATCAAGTATCTTTCGCACCGTATCTTTTGTCTCTAACAGGTGAGCATTTCATTTAGAACGTTTCGTTTGATTCGTATGTCAGACGAACATTTTTCGTTTTGTGCACATAGATAGGGCTTCCATTCCTATTCGAAATTTCTTGGAAAACGTTGGTTCAGAATACAAGCGTGTTTGGAAAAATTGTTGTAATGGGCGGGGTTAGTAGTTGTTGGTACGTTATGATCGTATGCCTTCAACACTGGGAAAGTTCTGAATCTTAAAAATACAGTGTCATATTTTCAACTGTGATATCGCAATTTTTCACAAAGCAGTGGGAAGTTTTATTTCTTGCAAAGCTGTTAAGAAATTTAGCGAATTGCCTGGTATCGGCTGATAATAAAAATCATTGTTTTCTGACATAATTTAGTAATATCTTCCTACTTAAACATTTTCCATTCTGGTGGCTCATTTACCACATTTTCGATTGCTGCATCACCCATAATCCTGGTATTGGCTATCAAAATGCATTGGGATGGGATTTTGCTGCACTGATTTTCACTTATATCTCCTCAGTTTTGTTGTTCTGACAGCTGGTATCCATTTCAAGGAGTCGTCTCGTCACTTCGTCCTCCCATTTTCACAAAAGTGTATTTTAATATTCCGCATAACTCGTGATAAGTAGAAAACCTATTTGATCGGAAAATTTCACACACTGGATATCTGATATTTTTTAAAACATGTTTTTCTCTGGTGGCAAAAGTTGAGGGCGTTCCTTTTGAAAATATTTTGCTCACCTACGCAAGTAAACGTTTGGCTGGTAAATGAGTTAAATATATGCCCATTAATCAGGAGTCTCTAAGATGGCATGGATCATTCGATTTAAACAGAGAACATTCCTTCGTGGCTCTTCTCGTCGTCAGTTCTAAATTTTGGTGACCAACGGAAGGGCGTTAAATCACCGGAACACCTTAAGGTTCACCGGTTTTAGGTATCACCGGTTTAGTACACGTCTGGGAAGCTAGGAGTGATATTTTATTGATGTTAAATGTTTACACTCTGGTTGGTTTTCCAAAAACATTCAATTTCAATTAATGTTTTGAACACGAACACGAGAATTTTATTGGTAATTACATCATCACATCCCGCAGCCGAGAGAGCTATTATGTGACGCCCCTCACGCGTCGTATTTCTATTAGTATGCTTGGAGCGCAGAAGAATACCTGTCCGTACTATGTAACGCTCCTTTACAAGCTGGAGATAATCGACAAGCGCCAACCTTGACCTCAGCGACAGTTGCCAATTCTCGATTTCAAGTCTGCGAAGCAAGCATACTTACCGGATTTCTCAATAGAAGTTAGTCGCCTTAGATGAGCGCACAGCAATAGGCGTGGTTTTTACATAAACCGAGCGAGCTATGTCTATGAACAAAGAGCTATGTCTATGAGCAAAGTCTATTTCTATGAGCAAAGTCTATGAACAGATGTTCACGCCCTCGTTCAGAGAAATTCTGGAGCGAGTGATCAACGCTGCACGCTCCCTCGTCGGCAAACCAGTCCCTATTGGCGCATGTTGGGTAAGTAAAAGGTCTTTCTTTATTGACGGCAGCTGAATCCAGGGATGATTTAAAAAAAACTGACCTTAACATTGATAGACTCTGCATCTTTGAATCTGTTCCTTAAAAACAATAAATCACGTTGAATGTTTTCTTTAAAATAAGGGGTGTGCGTAACAATGCCTAAAGTATATAAAACGTTGAGGCACACTGTAGAACGAGTTCAGAAAAAAAGTTTCCCAGGCGAATTCCTCCTCCAGCCCTTACCGACTAGCCATCTTCATTTCCTGTATAATAGTGCGACACCTCTTGGAAAGGAGAACTTTTATTGAGGGCAAAGATCCATTTGTGGTTTCTGTAAGACCCACATATCAGATGCAGCCTCGTAAACTGTGTCCAAATTTTGAATTGGCTAACGGTTCTTGATGTATCATTTTTCCAGTAAAATCAACCTAGTTTTTGAGGGGAATGTCGCAGAACAATCCCAATCAAAAACTAATCCCCGCCAAGTTCATGGTTTTTTTCACTGTCTACTCCTACTACGTCAGAGTGCGTCTTCTTTGCTCGGTCACCGGATACCCCACAAGTTCCACATTATGCATGATGTGTTATGGGAGGGATGGAAAAAGTCGAACGCTAATGGCCCATGACTCGTCTCTTCCTACCACCTCAAGAATTTGTAATTTGCAAAACCTACCGGCATTTAGTTTAAAATATTCTCTCTCGCCTGATTTTGCCTAGTCTCGGTTAATGGAGCGTATCTCCCGAATTCCAAATGGAAAGTTCCTTTTCGTTCTAAAATCGGAGCGCATCTGAAGAGTGTCTGGCATCAGGGTCATTTTTGCCCCGAGGATATAGGAGAGTGGGTAGAACGGAAAAGAGAATAAATAATACTATGACGTCATTGCAATGAAGCAGGGCACCTACAACATTTATAAAGTGTGCTCTACAGGGGTTATAAAAGTATACATTGTTTTTATGCTATATATACGAGGCATATCTCTCAAATTACTTTCTGCCCTGAAAGGGCTAGTTTAGTATTTTCGGTAATACTCCTCAGTATGTAACAGAATGCCGTGTATTTCATTGCCTTACGTAGTAACTCCGCGATATGTTATGTTAATATCGATGTTGTTGTATCGTAGCGTATGAAATATTAACCATCTACGTTTACTAAAATAACAAGGACTGCAGCAGAATTATTTTATGTCGTTGTTCACCAATCGACATACAAACAAGGTCGGAAAGAAATCCTCAAGTTTTCAGATTTAAAGAATTTATCGCTTGGTTTAATTTCATTCAGGAAATTCGCTTAACTTCCATCCTCAGAAGTTTCTACTCCAGTTTCGTTCATAGCAATTCCTTTAATACATTTTGAACTGTTACGGAACTTGGCATTTTCCTAGTTTTGATAGTCGTTTTGTCGAAGGAGAGATTAGCAACCCTCTTACGGTCAAAAGCTTCGACTCTCTAAGTAACCAGTAATACTCATCCAGCTGCAACAGTGGCAAAAGTTATTGTGATGGATGTCGGTGTGAAAGTCAACGGAACACCTTCCAATTGTTATCACGAATAATAAGCAGCTAAAAGTTAGGCATTTATATCATACTAGGTCCGAAATAAGGAATCAGAATGTTTTCATTTATTTGTCGGGCAGAAATTTCAACACGTCCAAGGTAGCCTTGCACTTAATTGATTCACGGTTATAACTACCGCGTTCTAACATTTACATGCTGTCCTTTACTGGTATAAATACTTCATAACATTTTTCTTATACACGTAAATCGTTGATTTCTCAGCCGCAGTAGTGCCGAGCATTCTTCATAAGGTCAACGACAGAGCACGCACCTATAGAAATTAAGCACCAAACAAAGGGTCATGTTACCTTCGCGTGTGGAAACTGGTGGGATTTTCAAAACCGGAACTGTCTGAGGAGAAAGTGAGTTGGATGTAAGATGTAACGAGACTTCTATCTGGAAAACGTATTAAAACACAAGGACGTTCTTTCTCTTTATTTTACCGTCAGCTACATTTTGCCACTCACTAGTTCGTAATCCCAATACGGAAGAGCAACATTTAGTTAGGTTGCCTTTCAAGAAGAAACAGTAAAGGTAATAAATTTAATATTTAATGAAGATCTTCGCCGTCGAAGCTATCTCTGGCCTAGAAAAGAAATTTGTCTTCATGGATAGACATAACGGTAAGTTCACGCCGCAATCCTGCCTGTTTCTTCCCGTGTGGCTAGATAGGTTCATAACATTCTGATATTCCCATTATTCTGATAATTATAATTCTTTTATTTACCTAATTGATAGAGGAAAATCATAATCATTACATAGTTATGTGCTTTTCAATGGAGTTTCCCTAAACGCTCAGGGGGTTCGAAAGTACTGAATGTGCAAGATATGATGCCTTATCAGCGGTGAATATCAGTTTGTTCAATCAAGAATACAAAACAATACATTATTTAATACGTTGAATCCAAGAAGAAATAGTAAAGGGGGTCGTAGTAGCTTGGTGGATAACTTTCAGCCTCTAACCCGAGTCAGGATTTAAATCTGGGGAAAACCTTCTCTCCACTCCCCCAACTAAGCCAAAACTTAGTTTTTGTGGTCGCCAGATATTTTAGCGAGCGTACAGGCGGTGCAAAGAATATACATAAATGGTTTCCAAACCTTGATTTTATGGATTTCACACATCACATTAAACGGACCAACGGGCTAAAGACTGGGGTTTGGTTTTGTTTTTAGAGACGTTAATCAACTTATGCTAACGATGGGCTCCTTCACAACTTTTTATTCCCATTTCTGATAGATTAAAAAAAATTATCAATTTTTTCTATTCTTCAATATCTCCACTCGTTTCCGAGTAATAGTTGGCTAAGCATCGAAGCACATAACCCTTTCGCAAAAGAGGCGGACCCATAGTTGTTATGTCACAACTCGCTTCCATCCAATCGCCACTGCGCTTACTGTCTATCTTGCCGTTACATTGGCAAACTAATTTCAGTGACGTTTTAACGCTGTAACGGAGTGGGTGGTGACTTGTGGATATTTTCGTATTAGAATTTAAAGGATGACCGCAGAAGGAAAATCTATTTGCTAAAAATAATTCTGTTTGGGTCTGTCTACTGAATTCGAGAGTAAAATTCAGGTTTTCCGTCAAGAGTATTAGCAGACGACCCTATTAACAACAGCTCGCCAAGGAAAAAGAAATGGAAAATGTTCATCCGTTTGTAATGTTGGAAACGCGGTCCTATCGCAAAATCGACTTAGGCAGAATACCCTTTAAGCCGTGTCGTCAAATTTATAAATATTTTATTTCTTATAGGAATAAATTCCTGCATGCAAGGAACGTATGTAAAACAAATCAACTTAGATGAAAAAAGACTAATTTAGAAAATTCATTTTAAACGTGAGTTTCGTGAGGCTTTGATAGACGTTTAAAATAGAGCTCTTTTCATCTCTCGGGGAAGTAACAATAGGGAGGTTCACCATTTTTTTAAAATATTGTTAAATGAATGAACGGTATGAAAAAATAACCGTGACAGTTTCCAA
>LYUA01000058.1:193623-205699 GCA_002093875.1 Calopteryx splendens | reverse complement strand
GGATTCGATTCTGGGTGACGCCTCTGGGCACCCTCAGCTTCACCCAAGCTGTTTACCATATTTCTGGTACCTGGGAAATCAAAGTCGGTACAGGGAAAGGATCTGGCCACCCTACCCAGATGTGTGGATTTCACACCCCGTTGGGCTTAGTGGGTGAGCTCTACCCTCACTTACCAAACCGACCTTCGGGTTCATTGTGATTGATATATGGTACCATCAATCCTAGAGTTTCCGCTGTTGAAATGAAAACTCATATTTGTCTTTGTTTTGGCGTGAAATTTAGGGAGATATTCAGAAATTCTATTTGAAGTATGTATACACGATGTTCGCGTTCTCGCTGATCGTCCACATGTGTGGTGGTTTAGTATTAATGTTTCATGCTCAATTTTATATTTACATAACGAAACTTTTCCTTTTTGTGTGTTCTTTTTCAAAAAACTGCCAAAAAGGAAGGAGCATAAAAGAAAAGGAATCTTGGCACTGAGCAATGTCGTTAATATATTATTTTTATAGTATTTATACCGGATTCTCTTATTTATTTTTATTACAAAAATTGTAGACTTATTTACCCATTTGTGTATTAAAATGTTTTTTACTTTTTCTAGTAATGGAAGTGCTGAAAGCAGAGCCCGAGTTCCTAATGTGGGGGTTATGGGTAGCAACAATTGGATGCTTATGCTTGGCAGAGGTATTTGCAATAATATCTGCTGCATTTGCTGTGATTAACACTGCTATAACTCCAGTCTCAACTATTGCCGGGATCATTGGTCTATATATATGGAATGCACTGACCGGTAAGAATATACTTTACCCTGGATTTAAAATATGCTTGTTAATTAATTACTTCTTATATATTTTTTTTCAAGTTCATTATCTCCTTCTGGTATTAATTAGGACTTTAAAAGTTAGTAGGAAATCATTTAGAGTGCTAGCCATTGAATACATTGGCTAATTGACATCTCATTTAAACCTTAAATGGGGTAATCAGTACGTAAATATTGCAAAAAAAATCATTTGAAAGGTATTCCAGTGTGAAAAAAATGAGTTGTCAATAAACGCCTACCTCTTAGGTTCCCTAAGAGCTGAGATAGGAGGAAAAAAGATTGAATAGGCAGAGAAAAAAAGAAAAATAGGAAGAAATGAAAGAGTAAATATGCAAAAATGTGGGAATAACTTATAATACTGCGGGCTTGAGTGGATGATGGAAATAGCATGAATAGGAAAGGATAGGAACATACCATCCTACCTTCAAGCTGCTGGAGTCTTCCCTACTTTCTTCGTTAATTATTCCCCTAATTTTGCATACTCACTTCTCATTCGCAAATGCATCCATTTCTTGTCATTTTCTTTACTTTCCAAAGTGCATATGCATGTCACTCTTATTAATAATTCTTCGTACATATTGAGAACTTTTATGAGTTGAATGCAGCATAAAGTTTCTCATTGCAATCCACAAAGGGGAGGGTCTAAGAGCCGATGCTTTTGAAATCCCCATATTTGCATGTGCCTACTGTATACCTATATACCATGAGTTATAAACTTCTATAGAAAGTGTCTGTGACTAATTATTCATATTTACAAAGACTAATGTCGAAAATCATTTAAAAGTATCGCTCTTCTCTTCTTTAAAGTTTTTGGTGATATTACGTTCACATTTAACTTTAAATTTCAATCATATTTGCTTAAAGTAAACCCAACTAAATTACTACGGTCAATTTTTGATGAAACTGTCATTACATTTGTATGACTCAGTAAATGTGGAAGGCATTATTGTGACAAGCACTACTCAGCAGGAAACTTTTAAAGTGACCTATATAGAAAGTCTTGATAAATTGTATACCAATACAATAAACTACTTCATATGCCTGAAACTATAACAAATTCACTAACTCTATTGGGTAGTAACACATAAATCCAACTGTAGAATGAAAAATGCGCATGTGGAATTATTTTCATAGATTTTGTATTATGTATTGGTTTAAAAATTACAAAATTAAGTGGAAAAGTACTGGGTGAAATGGTTTCCAATCTTAGAACTTCCTATTTGTCGGTCGTCCGTAAACCAATGTTTTATGATCCGCATTCAAAAGGTAAGTAAAGTTTTTATATTAAAAAACTTCACTCATGGTATTTTTGTTTGAATTTATTTTTATCATGACAGAACTTGAATGAATTTTTTAAACTATTTTTCGTCATAATTTCCGGTGTCTTTGTGGCACTTGTCGTTGCTGGAGATTAGTTTTTTTATACCCTCTTAAATTGAATTCTTTAAAGAACGGCACGGCCAATGATGGCGTGCTCTCTAGAAATTTTGGGGAATTCATCGCATAGGAAGGAAATCGTGAAACCGATTGTCACGAATTTTCTCATCAATTTTCCGGACCAAATCTTCATTGCCGCCCACTCCTAGGTTCATCAGCTACATTCGTTTGACCTTCGTTGAACTGTCTTACCTATTTTCTAACCATTCCATTACTTATAGTACTGTCACCATAATCAAATCTCAACCAACTGCGGATGAATTTCAGCGGGTTTGAGATGTCTTGAATTCAGAAATCGGATAACAGAGCGTATTGCACAGTCCACGGGATCTTCTATTGACTTTAAACATTGCAAAAAATCAAAAACGGATACGAACAACAAGTGCCCACTCGACATCAGCTGTAATTGTGTTGAAAAATAGTATAAGTTATGCTCTTTCATGTAAGGATACATTCAAACGAAAGTATGTCGTGTTCAGTTTTTACACAAAAACGGTACTTACTTTTCTAGAACTCCTATCTTTGCTGCATCATGTCTGGAAAGAGAAGATAGCTATCAATCTTTTTCCAGGCATATCAAAAGACTATGCATAACAAGAAAAATATAATTTATTTGTATTATTTCTTTGCGTATTTGCCTGAATATAAGCCAATATTTGTTTTCGTAATTTGTGATGAAAATATCGCCCAGCGACTTTTAATTCGAGCCGCAGAAAAAAATATTTTTTCGGTTTCTTTATTGAATTTATTTATGTATAGGGTTCTGAGTAATATACGATGTATTATGAAGAATTCGTATTTAATGTAATGGAATCCCTTTGAATAAATAACTCAACTCAATATATTAGAGTTATTAAAATTGCATTCATAAATATATGTTTACTATAATTCTACCCACAACTCTTAATTACAATAACTTAAATCACGTAAATAAACCATACCTCTCCCGCAACGAGTGGCGCGAACTGCAACTGATCTGAAAAGGTACTAAAGAAGCACTGCATAAGCGTTTATAGTTTATTATATGAACAGCTATTTAAAAGTGAAAATAAACTGAACTTTGGACGAATAGAGCGCTTAATACGCATTTTTCGTGGTACTTGTGACTTACAATTTGGCGACCCATTCTTAGCGTAGTGTACTAGGTAGATGTGGAGTCGCAGAGATTTGGAAAGAGAGGACGGTATGCAGAAATAGCATTCTCCTCCTCCTCTACACTTCACTGTAGAGCTCACTAGAGAGCACTGGGTGAGCTCTACAGTCCCCTACCTCATGGTGGATTACTGTGATTTGATCTTTGCAGCAGTATTTCTCACTCATTCCTCGTACAAATGCGGTATAAAACACATTCTAGGTTTTCTATCCTTGCTCAGAATACTTGATCATAAAATCTTCAAAGTTTTTTTACCCAAAACATTTTGGGATTTTCTGGGGAATACTAAAATTCGGGCAGATACGGTAGTTCTTTCTCATAACAAGGAATCCCAAGTACTTCAATATTTACCATAGAGGTGTAGAGCAATTTCAAATGATGTGGCCAAAAATTGGAAGCTATTGAAGTGGCTTGGACAGAATCAGTTCAGTTTCCGAATTGGATAGAATGAATGTTCAAGAAATATTATTTTGGTTCTATCAATTGAAATGAAATCCACTGCAGCTAATAGTTGTTCTGAAGAAAAGTTTGAGCATGAATAATTTTCCCAAAGTAAAAGTATTGAAAATATTATTAGTCAATTATATGGTTGACTTCCGTAACTAATTATTGTTTCCTTGTGAAGATTCTGCAAAACTAGTTCCCTTAGTAAATTTAGCAACCAAACCCCTTGCAAATATCTTATGGCTATAATTATGTCATTCTAGTTTTAATCTTGTATTTGCATTATGCTGTCTAAAAAACCTGATTATATCATCTTTTGCCAATATTTTGAATTTCAGTGATATTCAACCTTGCCGCTGTAATCACATGGGCAGTACAATTCCATAAAAAGCTCCAGGATAATGTGATGACTCAGGAGGACTTGGAGATAAATTGGACATCCAAGGATATGGCCCATGTTGGATATTCATTCTGGTAATTATTGTGACAAAATTGTTCAACATTACTGAAAATAAACATTTTTTAGCCTTCCTTTCTTTTGTGTTACTCTTTGTATTACTCTTCCTCTAGGTTTGTTGTTGGTGCAGTAATGGTGAGCATCATAAATATTGTTGTAATATATTTTGGGACAAACAAACCAAGAGAAAAGAAAAATATTAACCCAGTGATGGAAGAAAAAGGAAATGGTGCCATCATGCTATACTGACAATGTGTGCTGTGAAATTTTCCCATGTGATCTTGAGTGTGGTGCCTCAAACATTTGTATAGTTAATATTAATATGTAATAAAACATCTAAATACACTTAAGGTTTCATATCATTTTTGGCTCAAGTACTCTACAATATAAACAATTTAATATTACAAAATAAGATTTTTATAATTTTTAATTAGCCTATTCTTCTTTATAAGTTTATTTAATAGAACATAACGTCGTATAGTCAAAGCACACAACAGATTGAGAATAAAGAAAAATAAAACAAGTGTAAATTTCTAAAGTCCTTAAAGAAACCTAATGTGAATCCCTAGTCTGTGAGCCAACTTCTGTGCTGGGCAAGCTGATTTTATTTAGTTCTAATAGAATCACAATACATACATCACTCATTAGTCAGTGTATGGAAGCAATGACAATTCATAAAAAACGTCATTATTTGCTCTGTAAAATATTCCTGAATCATTTTCTTGCTTTGGTATATTTAGAGACTTCTTTGTCTGCTGTTCCAGAAATTTCACCTGATCCAAATGCTTTTTATTCTGGAAAAACAAATTATTTTTACATTTTTGGTTGATAAAAAAATGTAAGAGAACTATAAAAAGAGTACAGAGTTGTTGTATATCTTTAGCTATGATTGAAAAAAATTTTCTTTACTGTACCTGCATATGTCATCTTAAATGTATAGCCAAACTCCAGATTAACTCAATGTGAGACCATAATGGTATCTCAGTAGGTTTGTCTTCCATGAATTACATTTAGGCCCAGTTTTATGACTAGTTAAACTTAATTTCAACTTTAACCTCTGCTTAAAGAAAAAAGATTAGTTTTGATAATCACTCATTAAGTACAAATTAACCATTTATGTTCACTAATGAGCAGCCTGAAGAATTAATCGAATTGGACATGTCAGTAACCTGCACGTTAAGTAAATGTCCATGTTAACAAATGGTTGCCTTTAACGAGATCATAAAATTGGGCCTAAGACTACACAAGCAATAATTACTCAGTGCTGTCTAACATACTATAATTTGACACTGTTTTGTTATCCATGAACTAAATGTTCTGCAAATGTACGACCTAAAATATTTGGTTTAGAATAAATAGTACACCAGAGCTTGGGGTTCAATTCTCATTTGTTACCAAAATACTGGGGATTGAAATTCTCTCGGAGTCCTACTTAATGCTTACTATTACAGTGTCCAAATAGGTACTCATTTGTAAATTTTATTAACAAAAAATTAGTATTTAAGTAATCATTTGGTTAAATCTTTTTACTCCCATTTTACAATTGTTCAAAATAGCCTCATGGATTGACCCAGAGACCCATTTGTGGAACGAAATGAAACAATGTTAAGAACTGCACTTTTGCAAAATGGATGAAAGAAATCCAAGAACGATGACTGTTTTATTAATATAACTTTCTCAAACTAACAATGCATGTGAATATGTAAATAAGTTGCAATTAGAGAGAATTTTAACAACTCACACCTTGGTAACAAAGAAATCCAATCAACTATTTTTTACCCTTAACTACTTATGGAGCAAGATCTCTCTAAACTATGCTTTATAGCTATATATACCTACATCCTGTCTTTAGATAATAATATATTCAGAAAGGAATCCCTACACAAAAAGGTGGGGATACATTTATTACAGATTGTAACTCAAGAACCCTGTTTGCCGTAAAAAAATCTCATTTCAGTAAATCAAGAATAGATTTCTAAATACTTTTATATATGTTTAAACCAAAGCAATTGCTGTTTTCAAATAAGGAAGGAACTCAGTTGAATTGCCATTTGTAACACAGGTATGAGAGAGTCCCAGAGGATGAGCACGTTCTTGGATTCTGAAGTTTACTCTTCTTAACAATTAAAACACCTAGGAAATTTTTCTGTATATCTTCACTTACCTGTTTACCTTGAATGGTATTCACACAACACTCAAGGTAACAATATAACGCAAGAAAAGTACTACCACCCATTTTTTAACCCAAGCTCTAGGCTTGGGAAGTAATCAATAAACTAGACATTATGCTGTCTCCTTTATCAGTATTTTCCAAACTTAATGGAACTGTAAGGCTTTGTTGCTAATGCTGAGAATGCTTTAACTTTTTTTCCTTTCACTAAGATGTTGCAAACAATTTTTTTGGCACAATTTTAAAATTACAACAACAGACCTGTACATTTAGTGGCCTTCAAGCGGGAGAAAGAAGCACATAAAAGATAGACCGAGCTTGTGAGTGGGTAGGGAAAGTTACAGGAGGGGAGAAAATAGACCAGTGTAGAACGGTACGACATGACTCATTGGACACATGGCATTATTGAAATTATGGCATTTCCAAGCAAGCCAAGCCAAGTCTAATTTTTGTCTTCTTTTAACAGTCAGTCAGAATATTCCAGCTAATTCGAACCTTAAGTTGTTATTATGGATCATAATGCACATGAAAGTTCTCCCTCCCCTTCCGCTTGACAAGCAACACTCTGCTTCCAAATCATCCTAGCAACCATCATCATACCTCTTTCCATTAAATGCTGGATGTGATAATAGTTTATAATTTTACACCACATATGTAGCTTTGTACTCTTTAGCAATGTTATACTGCAACATTGTGCCACAATGGAAGATATGCTCAGAGACATTATTACAAAGTTCTGAAATATCATAGTGTGAGAAAATAAACACCAAGAGCCTAACTTGTTAGCGATATGAAGGCATTCCATTCAAATGTCTCTACATTAATGGATTTTGTATCCCATCTAATGAGATTTTATGGTAAAACAGTACCTTAGAATCCATAAATTGCTCTCTTGCTTGAATATTTAGTGGTAAACGTTCCACCATTGAAATTTGGTATATAAAAAATCTATTCCATTGGAACGATGGTTGTTTTAACACTATTTTCATGGATTCCACAAAGTAAGATGATGGGAGTAGCTGTTGAAGAAATTAAATCAATTGAAAAAAAAATATTTTTCAAATTAATGAAACAATATGTTAATAACAAAACCAGTCAGTCTGAAGTGAATCTGATAAAATGGGATCCTTCCTTCCTGTGTGAAAGTAAAGTTCCAAAAACAATCCAAGTACCTTGAGATAGATAACAAACCAAACCCCAAAAGCATGTGAAATCCACATGTAAGGGTGGAGGGGGTCCTTTCCGTGTGCCACCTGCCATTTCCCAGAAAGAACTAGCACCTGAAAATTTCACAGCTTGTGTGAAGCTGAGGGCACATGGAGGCATCTCCCACAATTCAACCTGGACCCTCTGGTTAGTAGACCCATGCTCTACCCACTGGACAACCATGCCCCCTTTACCCAACGTTTCGAAAACAAGCCCGTAATTTGGTAATGTATTTTTATGGTAAATATGAACTCTAGTTACAACCCTTGAACATGAGATCTATCTTGGATAATAGAATACGAAAAACTTTCCTTAAAATATCACAGGTATATATGGTCTTCCTATGTATGAATATAATAGGACAAAACAAAATATGCAGGTGTATACTTCACAGGAAAAGTTAGCCAAATTCATGTGTTATATTCTAAATTGAAGCACTGGCAATCAAAAAGGAAAAAATGATATTTATTTACAGAATCCATTACTGTATTTTATTCTTTATTTTATGCTTTACATTAATAAAATGTTTAGTTAGCAGTGAAGTGGCAATGGCCAGTTAACATATGGTCAATAGATGCCTACCTTTGGAATTTTAATGCAACCATTATATGAGAGTGAACTCTGTTTAGGGAAAAGGTAAGGGAGATATGAAAATGGCCGGAGTAGAGATTAAAGTTGGTAGGGATCTAATTCAGTGAGATTCACAGATGTATGTGCCTATCTCAGTCATGCAAAAAATTGCAGTGAATGGGATATATTACAACTTAATTCCATTTGAATAACATGGAAACTGGTGTATTCAATCTTTTTGGAATCTAATAGAAACATAAGAAATAATTGGAAATTGTGAAAAAAGACTATGTATTACCAAAATAAGAATTAATTTTTCGACCAGTGTCACTTCGCTGTAGCATCTTCAGGAATACCCACTGTACAAGGCTTAAAAACTTGTAGATATAGTCAAGAGGAAATGTTGGTTTTACATATCAGGAGTTTTTTAGAGGAGAGTTTTACATATCAGTATGATATGTAAAACTCTCCTCTGCTATGAGAACAACTTTCACTGTCACTAGATGATTCCTCTTTAATGCTGCACTTTCATCCAAAAAATGTTTAAGTTGATTGAACCTTGGCAAAAGCTGATTCAAGGGAAGTAAGCATTGTTTCCATTTTGTAACTAACAATAAGTATGGTTAATAGGGTATTAATGCCAGATAAACACAGAAACTCACAATAGTAAAATTTTCACTTCCACCTTCCTCGAAATGTGGATGAGGCATGAGAATCATTTTTGGGACTGCTGCTATCCATACCAACTCCATAGGAGCTTTATTTCGCTGATTGGTCTTCACCTTCTGCGCATGTTTTAGCCATATTTGTAATTCAGCAGTGAAATGGTTCTTAAATGATATTCCTGCTATCTGAATAAGGAAAATAAAGATACTGGTAGTTACATATCATAGACCACTACTTAGGTATCTGACCCATTAAGGGATGAACTTGAGTTACTGTCAAATTCTAATTATTCCTTTTAAATTACATATTTCCCTAGGATTCACTGAACAGACTCTGCCTCAATACTGTCCTTTGATGCATTCTCTTGACAATAACCTGAGTAAAAATATTAACATTCTCCACTTGATAAATCTTCCATCTGTGCTGTTTGAAGCAAAAATGAAGCGAGATAACTGAACTCTAAATGGGTAAGAGCTATATTGGAAATCTTGGGTAACAATAAGTAGCTGCATAGCAATACTTCTCTTGAACACTGGATTGGAACTGACAAAATATGAATATGGAGAACTAAAGTGAATAATAAATGCTTGCACAGAAAACACAAACTATATGCAGAGTTTTTCAAGTTCATAAAGAGGGTATCTCCAAGTCAATGACACATTAAACATATTTGCTCTTCTCAAAACATAACAATTCTTTATGGACCAATTTCACTGAGTTTCAAGCCACACCATGGACAGCAGACCATTTGAGAACCTGCAGAATGGAATTTTCTGGACAATGGCTCTCGGTTAACAAGAACCCTATATATAAGAATTGATTAATAACATACTTTTCAATTACTTAAATGAAAAAGGGCCCTGGCTTTAAGTGTAACAAAAAATGAGTGAAAGTAATGCCATATTCTGATGAATGAGAGTATGTAATATCATTCTATTCCTTGACATTGTGAATTTTCCTGTCATAAATATTTCATAGTTTCAGTTGGCTGAATGAATGTCATTTTCGATTGCACAAATATGACATCTCCTAACTATTTCATTTGCTTTCTTGTACCCTTTTCCCATTGTTTTAATACCTGCTGAGGAAAAGTAAGCGAAGAGCAATGTTCACATGTATGTTCCTTTAAAAAATATGGGCTCAACACATTTACTATTATTTTGCTTCCGGACACTTCAGGTGGTCTGTGTCCCTGGGATCCTAATTAGCCACTTACTTGCTCCTGGCTTATCATTCCTAGGGTGTGAAATACCAAAATTATTACATCACACATGTATGAGACAGCTTTAGACCACTCACCCCTGGGTTAGAAAACAAGCATGATACCTTATTTGGTCATCTTGATTTATATTAGGTATCTATTGATTTAACATACTTGGTCGATCATGGGACTAAGATTAATGAAATTTACCCAATTGGCCCCAATATAAGAAGAATATTTTTCCCACTTGGAAGGATCAAAAAACCAAAGCCAGTCAAAATTCTAGCCCCCAAAAAATTGAATTCTAATTAAATGTATGATGCATGTAATCTGGAATCATGCATTCAAACTAAATCCCAGAATTGCATTAAATGGTGCACATTTCTGTGAGCCAGAATAGCATGATGCATAATCAAAGGCAACACTTTATAATTTCATATTTCTATAAAAATATGCATACAGGTGAAAGAAGATTCCATCGACCATAAATGTTATTAGAAGCAAATGTACTCCTACTTTAATATAAGTATGCTGGCATTAAAAAAATGAGTAAATTTTGCCCATAGACCAAGCCATGTCATTGAGTTTAATATATAATTCATTTGCAAATGACCAGAGATATAGTAGCAAAATTCTTGCATTGCATACATACTTCCTTTAGTGGCACTGTAGCCTAGTGGAAAGTGTTTGGCTGCTGCTTAGAGGGCTTGGGTCCAAATCCAAGTGATGCCAATTGACATCCTCAGGTTTACCTACCAGAGTTCCTGGATTTTTCAGGTGCTAAAACTTGAAAGCCACAGGGGAGGGGAAGAGGGCCCCCTAATCTGAGGTATGAATTTCTTTGGGGCTTGGTAGAAGGGGTGCTCTATCAAACCAACCTATTGGCTGTTTAATCTGGTTGGTGGTACATATTTTTCTTCATATTCTTATTATGTACTAAATATATAACCTGTAAACTTAGTACCAAAGTGACAACGCCTTACTCAAAAATGCATTTATTTCTTTGAATCACCGAGCATAGTACATGAAACTATGAACGAGGTATAACTATCCTTTTCTATTCTAATAAAACCTCATCTACTACTGCACTTGAGTACTTAAAATTGGACTACAGAAGCACAAAGATAAGCAAATCTGTCTGCATTCTCTAAGGTGTTTGAGTACATTCTATATGAGTATTTATATTCAGATTTCAAAATATAATTTCAGACTTCCAACATTGGTTCACTAAGGGGAGATCTACATTGTCAAACATGTTTAATTTCAGTGAATTTATGAGTAATACTGTCGATGAGAGGAGTCAAGTAGATGTAATATATACAGATTTTGGAAAAGCTCTTGACACTGATGATCATCAATTGTTAATATCAAAATATGGGGCAATTGATATTTCACCAAAAGTGGTATAACCAATTAGATCCTACTTGAACAACATACAAGTGTGTGGCATTTCGAAAAATTATAATTCTGTTTGGTATAATGTTACATCTGGAGTTTCCCAAGGATCTAACTTGGGTCCCTTACTATTTTTGATATTCATTAATGAACTTACCTGTTAGAGTGACACACACTAATATATGTTTGCAGATTATGTAAAAAATTATTGTGAAATCAAGGTATGGAATGATTGTGTATTTTTATAGAGGCAATAGTATCATCTTTAATGAGGATGTTAGGCTATGTGCTAAGATCAATAAATGTTCACTAAGGGAGGTCTACATCTATTATCATTTTCAAGGAATGAATATCTACCTGGATTCCATTAAAAATTTTTAAATTTCAGGTCCCTGTGACTTTGGTTTGCGTTCAGGAGTGTAACGGGTTAAGTGTTTTTGAAATGGTTTCAGATGATTGAGAAAATTTATTTTCATATGTCAACTGTTCCTACAACAAAAACTATATAACACCTCAATCCCCCAATGGTGAAAGGCAGCAGTTTCACCATAAG
>LYUA01000058.1:42871-59814 GCA_002093875.1 Calopteryx splendens | reverse complement strand
TGCATAATGAGAGGATCCAAACTTTCACTTGTACATGTTCTTGTTGATGATGATTGAGTACCTACGCTCGAAACTGTCCTCAGCGCGTGATCCATTCCTGTATTTGTGTACAACAAAGTTGAGGGAAGGGTTCATGAAATACTCAGATGTTCTGCAAGAAGCATCCCATATGTTGCAGGGGCAGTATGGCAGGGGACCAACTGAAATAACGAAATACTTGCCGTCCATGAAATTGCATCTTTACAATTTGCTCAAATGTTGTTTGTTTTGGATCTGGGGTTGAGAATTCTTTTTCCATGTATAAAAACATTCTCAAAGAACGTAAGACAAATTATAAGTATAAAATATTGAAATAAACATGGTGATACGAAATTTCGCTAATTATCAGGTGAAAACTCTTGCCAGGTTAAATTATGATTACTGGAAAAAAACTATTACCGTAATTATGTGATAGTATTATATTATTAAACTCTTGCCAGGTTAAATTATGATTGATGGAAAAAAATTATTACCGTAATTATGTGATAGTATTATTTTTAGTTACTAAAATAATTTTATGCTGCTAAATACGTTTAGGGATAAAAATCTTGTGGTACCCTAACCCCATCCTCGTCCTCCCTTCCTCTTAGATACGCAAAAAAATATCTGGAGACCCGCTCCCCCCGAGGCTGTTACATACTAATGTATGGTCATCCCGTAACCATGTAATGTAGCTGGTTCTAGTAGCGTTGTTGAGAGTGGAGGATGCGGTTCAGCCCTGGTGGCACTTATGATCTGCGGCAGTGGTCGGGGACCTGGAATAAATTACCCAATTGGGGTAAACGTGAAACCCCCAGCTGCCAGGCGCGACACCCGCCGCAACGGGCTTAGTCCCGTAGTTGTCAGGATTCATTATCCTTATTTTACAATCCACTTTACTGTCATGGAAAAAATAAATGAACTAGTTTTCTATTTACATACACATGACCGTCCGAGTGGGGTCAGACGCCTTTGCAGCCGCTATTTGAGGTAGTCTGCGTTGACTATATTTCCCTGGCCTCTAACCTTCGCTCTTCCTGATATATTTGACCATGGAGCGATTATTATCACTATTCCATTACCATTGCTCCATCATTGGCATTGCTCATCCTGCGGATTTAGGTCATAGGGACGCGCAAGACCTTCCACCTCGTCATGGTGAGGGTTATGAACATTTTATTGGTAGCTTACATTAAAGTTCGGCATTGGCATTCATATATGCTCAATGCTATATACATCATGCTATCAATGAAGTGAACAAATCGCCAAACTTAGACTTGCTAATGACTATACATGCAACATGGCTGATAGACTCTCTGGATGAACATTTTTTTAGGTAGACTATCAATTAACCTTGGATTTTAGATGGTCCCTGAAACTATTACTCAGCACCATGCGACTTCGTGCTCCTGCACTTCAGCACAACAACTATGCGCAAGTGCTAGAGCACGAAATCTATGAACACCTTTAAAAAATTCTCATTTTCACAAGTGAATATGCCCTGAATAGTAATATGGCTGACACACAGGAGGAATTGAAATTAAAACACTTCTGATAAAAAACTTTATTTAAAAATTTCACAGACTTCACTTTTGTAGGAACATGGCATACAATGTTATCTTCATAACTGAGGTAATTAACGACTTGATATTATCTCTCTGTCGGGAAAGAAACTATTCTGGCTCATGAAGATTAGTATCCGTAATTATCCCCAAAGCGTCTTTTCACACAATGGCATCGATTTGTGACGAAAGGTTCCCCGTGCCTGATGGATCATCCCAAGGGCTCGGCTGTGCTCCTGTGATATGACGGATCCGTTAAAATCTCACAGGGAATGTGTATGGAATCTATACATTATTTATTTTCTCTTGAACAAGATTTAAATCAATTCACAAATACTAACCTACTGGCGTATTTGGCTCGCCAGATGTTGCTAGCGCCGGATTTTCGCGTGACACCGCGCACAGCGGCACGGTCTGGAAGTCCTCCTCGGGAAATTGAGCCATTTTCCTGATAAAACAAAGAACGCCATGAGAAAAGAATAATTCTATAACATTTCTTGATACCTCCGTACTTGTGGAGTTAACAGTTAATTTGCAACGATTTTCACGATCGTTCCGAAAACAATTGGGAAGAGGTATCATCGAGAACAGTTACCAAGATCTCTTTCTTCATAAGGACCCAGGCAAGATAGCGAAGAAAACGAGCAAGTGAATCGGACAAGCAAGGAAGTGAAGCAATCGAACAGCGAGAAAGCACGTGAGGGAGCCAAGCAAGTGAATCGAACGGGAACCGAAGTGGTTTGAATTTAATTGGGAAATTGGTAACGTGAAATTCATGTGGAAACGAAGCCGTTGACGAATCCAAGAGCTAAAGCTAGAAAACAATTAATTTTTTCCTTTAGCCATGAATGGGTTTTCTGAGAAGTAAAAGTTGAATTTCCGATCGTAAAATGTTATCTTTTCAAGGAAGTGGAACTAAAATAAGTATACTTTGACATAAATAAAACTGATGTCATTTCCTAGGAAAGCTTTGATTTTTGTGACACATTAAATTTTCGCTCTACGCTATGCCCAGCGAGTTGGTAATAGTTTGTGTTGCATAATCCACAATATGTATTACCAAACGCTTATTTTCGAGGTAATGAAATAAATTCATTACACCGGTACCAGAAAATATGCTAAAATGATATAAATTATGTTAAAGCCATAAATAAGCACTCTCCAGCTATTTAGCGGCACAAATATGTTTTTGGAAATGAAAGGATTTAAATACCATTTTCCCATTAGTTTCTGATATTTTTTATGGCCAGCACAAATACTTGGCAAGTTGTTGTTTCTTAAAGGATATATCCTTTAAGAAACAACAACTTAAACAAAACATATTTATCCATACCACATTAACAATATATTGTTAATGTGGTACCTGAAACTATATCAAAGAAATTCTCTTAATCCATAACTTTAAAATGCATTTGCCGATTTTGTACAGCGAAAGTATATTTTGTCCAAGCACAATTTCGTAATATTATTCCATATTCATTCGGAAAATTTATTTACTGTGTCATCAATGTATTCGGCATGTTGACTAATTTCGTCTTACAATATCGACAAATCGTATTCGTTGATAATACCACCGATCTTATTAGAATAATTTTTAAGCAATGGGAGGCTATCAAACTGTCATCAAGCTCGCATTGGTCAGTTGACATTTTCTGAAATTCTAATTCCCCTAAAGGCTGAAATTTAATCGTTGGCTTCAAATATTGTCCTGTGCTTTTCTTCAAGTGATCTCACGTCATTCATTTTTTATAAAGTGTGAGCCGATCATGCACGTATGAAGATTATCTTTCATGCATTCTTTTAATTGAAAATCACGTTTCTTTAAATATGCTACCATTTCAGCTCATAAATTAAATAATCACTTAAACAAACACTTTTCCTGGAGATGACAAACGTATTCCAGTATGCATCAATTGCAGTATGCAAGTGCTTTATGCATACATCCAATTTCTTCACTCAATATTATTTCAAAATACCTATTGTTCAACTTCGTTATATGGATTTAATGAAATGTGGTGAAATTTGGTTACGATTTTCTGTTTCAATTCAAGAAAGTAAGAAATACTCTGAGATTATTCTAATGTTGTTCATAGGTGTAGGAAACTACTCTAATCGGCTTTATAATTTTGCTATCAATGTGAATATACGCTTATGTTTTTTAGCTTCGGGATAGTTTTTACTCTTCATTTTGCTATGAAGTTTTGTTTGTGAATATTTTCTGACAAATAAAGTGCCGGAAATTGCTTAAAATATTTCTTAACACAGAAAACATCCGGAGCCTGGGCTTCGCGGACCCCAGTTTGAGAAAGGCTGCAGCCTTTCAGCCTTGCAGAGAAGAGAAAATTTTGGTAGACCATGGTCTACCAAAATTTTCTTTTCTCTGGTCTCCCACAATTGTGGGTGGGTCTTAGAGCAAATTGTGAATGATAGATTATTCCCTTTTTACCTCTTTATATCTTGTTTGAAAATGAAACAAAAATACTGCTTGATTGAAATTTTTTAATGCCTTTGTGCATTGGTTGCTACACTATTTCATTGAATTGTACCTGGCTGTATAGTCATACGATTTTAGTGGAAGAAGTACTTCGCATTGAGAAAAACTCTCTGTGGAGGGTTTAATAATCCAAAACTATTTCCTCTTAAAAAATAAGACTGATACGCATGATTTTCCTTAAGCAAAATAATGGTTTCATACCATTACACACTACAACAATAACATCCTATATGAGAATCGTGTATATTTCTATTTAAAATAGTAGAATTCGAAATTAATTTCAACCGAGTTGTTAAAATTTTTTCCTTATTTTAAAATTTGTCTATATGCTGCCCAGGAGGGGGTGAGTGCTTTCACGGTCGAAATGACAGAGATATTTTCGCCGGTGATAATGCCTGATCTGTTTGGCGAAAAAATGTTAGTTTTTCACAAGAACAAAGGCAGTCTAAGCAGGCAGCCTCTACACCACCTCCAATGATTATTATCCCATCCATGGAGTATACAGTAAACATCCATGATGTGTGTGTGCATATACACACACACACCATGAACCTATCGCATGACGAAACTGAAGCTGTGATGGATATAACATTGAATTGTAATTCGTCGACTTAGTCGATGTTTTCCCCACTATTATGTGAAAAAATAAAACCGGAGTTTTCCCTGTTCCGTAAACGTTTATGGATATATATTTTTATATCACAACAGTTTTATGCACTCACCATCGTGGAATGCAACAGCCGTATACAATGCATCCTCCTGCGAACATGATTCCCAGAATAATGGAGAGCAAACCAGCGGACACTAAGCCAACAAACACCTTCTTTGCTTCATGCTCAAGCTTATCTAAAAGGAAAATACAATTTCATTCATGAATTATCTAAGATTACTCTAAGATAGAGTATTTTGGATTATCTTAGATCAAATAATCATAAGCACTATAAACAATTCACTGCCTCCACATAAAATGGTTGGTTAAAACGATTAACCTCAGGCGACGTGCGTTAAATTGAATGACCATTTTAATCGATCCTCAAATACAATAGTTTTTGCATTATTCAATGATTGTTCTTTAATGGATTACACCTATTTACATTTAATAGCAAGTGTAGTCCTTTTTCATAAATTCATAAAGTTATACTTCCAGTTTCATTGCATTAAAACATCATCAGATGTAGTACAGAGAAACCAACTGAACGCTTAGCTAAGGACGTGAGATATCGGCAAAATGCCTGATTGATATATTTAGATTTTTAAATATCAGTATTTTGGATCTATTGACAACTAGTAACTACACTGGTCTTCATGGCCGTTTTCATTCTTGCAGTAAATGCAAATTTATAAAATCAATGAAATAACTATGGCATTTTAAGCATACAAGTAAGTAATTAAAAACAGTACAAGAGTGCTAGGTACCGACATTTCTATTTTTCTCCCTGACTTGAAAATCATATCAATTGGGCCACTCATTAACAAATACTGACTCACCGTATGATTTCCACTGTTCTTGCATGAGGTGTAAAATTTCCGTCATATTTCTTGCATTAATGCATTCCTCTAAGTCTTCGTCGTACTCGTAATGCCTAGAGAAGTAAAACCACAAAGATTAACTTTTTATTAAATTGTGCTCGAAGAACGTTCAAACATATGGATTATTTCGAACCTGCGATGCAGAAAATTTGAGGGAAAAAAAGGCATTTGTGTGCTATAAATCATTATATATAAATTTTATTCGTAAATTTTATCGATCTTAGCGTGTATAGGTTTGTGCAAGTACCTATTTGAAATTACTTCACTGGCGATGTCGATACTACATTTTTATAACTGCCGGACTTCAACGCACTTTGAACATTTTTTTCTACAAAAATGTCATTTAACTTTGGCAGCTTCCACGAACTTATGGAAACTCTATACCCGTATAAAGTTCATACGCATATGGTATAAAATGACTCCCTCTCCTTCGCTAATTTCCCCTCTCACTTGACATAATCAGCCAGGTTGACGCGAACAGATTACAATAGGTAGATTGGAGAGCTGTCAAACACCAATCCTCGCCCAAAATGATGACTGGAAGTCAATGAATTTCCATGGAAGAATAGATTTCGCAATTCTATGGATCTCCAGTACCCTGGAAATAAACGGATTTCCAAAGTAACTGTGACATATTCTACGGATTCCAATGGGCCGCGTTGGATATATTTTCAGATTAATTAGAATAGGAAAATTGGCAAGAAAGGAGGAAATAATTGCTGAAACAAGAAATGTAGTGGTAAAAAATTACCAAGTTCATTGATTTAAAATGACGACAGTGATTTTGATCATATGAACGCCATTTTGCGAGTTTTGGAAAATAGTTCGATCTGATCGACCGACGGTTCCTTAAGGAGGGAAATGCCTCCTTATCGACGAGTACCCGCCGCTGGTAACGAGTTAATTAAGTGCCCAAGTTGATGAAAACGTTTCACCAATGAACATCGACCATGGCTATAAATGTGTGAAGAATTGATGGAATTAACTTTCTTAGATCAAGGTCTATGGACACGAAATATGTGTAAATCAATTATAGAACAGATATAAACATTTCATTTCTAACCTTCCACCAATACTTACACGATGAAATGAACTTGCATTGCATTCAGAAAAAAAAATCCCTAATAGCAGTCATTTAAGTCACAAGCACACTCAAAAATGCATGCAAAATCATATTAAACTTATTGTTTGATATTCATCAACATGACCACAGACACCGGCTTTTAATATTTACCTCAGAGGCGGAGTAGTTACTGTGTGTACTTACGTCGTTCTTATCAATGAATTTTGTTTCTGTCTACTCAAGAATGGTGGCAATTGGCCCCATGGACCCTGAGGAGGTCCCATATTCCATTAAATATGATAACATTTCACTATGCATGTGTTTGCTTTACAAATTTAACCTTTTCTGCTCATTAAATAAATTCACCTAAAATTGTCTGGTGATGCAAAACGAACAATATGAATTTTTTTATAAGAGATATTAAAGGACCAGATTTGAATTCAGGACAAAACAATGGGCAACCCTGGGTGAGGCGTCGGCCAGACACCAGTGAGAACCAGTTTTTCACATAATTTCGGGCTTCCAGTTTCACAAGATTGCGAAACAAGTCTCACCGTCTGTTCAAACCCAGAATTTTCTCGCCATTGAATAATTCAGTTCCCAGCATTCTTGCGTTCGACCTATTCCCAACAAGCACAAGGACATAAAGGTGGCTCTCCCTTTGTCCTTAAAGGCCGAATAACGTAGCGAAAACGATTCGTAAAAGTTACATTCCAGTCAAATGTATATCTTTGGTCTGTTTTTCTCTATTTTTGTTCTTTATTTCGAATCAGATTGCAGAAAATTATGTTTCGTCTTTGTAATACTCTTATGCGACCTAAAGAAGTGTCCGCCACCATATTATTATTGATGGGTCCCAAATGAAAGCTCTCTCCCCTACTCGTCATCGTCAAAAGTTGATGAATTTCAAGTCATGAATCGCTGAGATTATTCTCGACTAAAGTTATTTTTTGGAAGCTTTAGTTGGTCCACAATTCCAAAAGTGGCGCATTGCAGAAACCACCTTTCTCTCGCATCAGCAATGAGCATCAAAGTTAGTGACAGTGTACTATGCAATAGCACGAAGAGTGAGTTCAACAATATCAACAACTTTATTTTTTAAATAACTTTAAAATCATAGTTAATCGTATTGCATACATTGTTTGAAGAAGGAAAGAAAAAATTCTGATAAACATTATTGAGAACCACAACCACTGAAAATAGGGAAGGGCGATTTTGGGCAAAGGAAGCTCTATAAGAATGAAGGAAGCGAAAAGATGCCTGATACGATCAGAAAGGGGAGAGTTAGGTTCTTTTGGTCACATAATGAGGATGAACAGCAGTAGACTCTCATAACGAACTTTTAATCATGTAGAGCAACCAGTGGGTTCAATGTATAAAGAAAAACACCAAAGAGATGGGGATAAAAGAAGCATAATACTGGATAAAAAGACGTTTTGAAGATAAATTCAGAACTTCCGGGTTTCAAGAGGAAAGAAAATAAATAACATCTGGGCGGAGGAGATGGAGAAGAAACAAAGCTAAATAATGAAAACTTTTGGCAAGTAAGAAAGAAAGTGATAAACAAAACACGAAAATGAATGCATTGGGTTATTTTTCGTGGTCCATCGTCGGGAAAAATCGAGAGAGAGATTATACGGTCGTATAAATTTTAATAGTTTAATTTTTTCCTAACATTTTGTTTGAAGCAATTATGTGTGTGGAAATTACAATCTGAAAATACTTTTTTGATGGGAGTTGATCGAGGAAATTTAATTGCAACTATCTTGGAATTGTGTAGCCATCTTAACTAACGCAATTCATGTAAAAAATATCTGGATTACGGAGGAATTACTTGGATTTATTAAAGGGATTAAAATACAAAAATAATCACCTAGAGAAAAAGACAGAAATTGGACAGTGAAAACGTGATCTAGGGAGTGATTTTACACTGCACCTGCTCTTCCAAGTTCTACGGAGAAATCGATTAACATAGTAGTAGTTGTTCTATTTATTTTTTCTGACTCTTAATTGTAAGAAGAATTACTCTTTGGTACGCTTTGTAGATAAATTTAAGCACTTTGAAAGCTAATTGACGTTAAAATGTTAAAATGCGGCTGAATAAAATTAGCGTACATTGTAAAACCCGTGTCTATCGGGTGCTTTCCGTTTCTTTAATCTATCCGATGATTGAGATGCTGCGAGATTACAGCTATTATCCTGAATTAAACGAGCAAGATATTCAAATTATCTGTTTCTGAATGAGGTGAGCGTGATACCGTTCTTGGGAGAGATCACAATTCGGTGTCTGAGGCTCATGACCTGATGTGATTCACCTGAAGACGGTCATTGTGGTAGAACGTTTATCTGGGAAAATTGAATAAAGAGAGGAAAATAAGATTTAAAGAGGCATATGGCAATATTGTAACACATTTACACAGGGCTAAGGGCTATGGGGGAAAACCACATGATTTCATAACGATAGGTTTTTTGTTGACTTCTTGTTGAATAGTGTGACAAAATACTCCAGTATTTATATTTGAAAAATTCTGCCCTCTTATACCAGAATGGGACACCACGTGGGCTCTGTATAAATTAAAACTTCCTCTGAGATTTTGATTCTAGGTAGATGTGGAGATTGGCACAGGAATATAGACGAACATTTCGAACAAGACGGATTTGGCATGCATATGTTTTATTCCGCCATATCCTCGAAGTCCCCGTTTAAACTTTATTCTTACGTTCTTAGATTTGATGATTCCTACGGCCGAAATGAAAGTAAAAAAAAGTCGATAAACTGACGCAGTGATTCAAAATACACAAAGGTATTTCACCTAGGAAAGACAGGTGACGAAAACATTTCAAGTGTATGCCCATTCAAATCATTCAAAATACGTAGTCAAGCGATTATTCAAACCCACTGGTGGAAGACACATGAGTATCACTTTCGATCATTTGTTTAGTAGCATATCACTGGCAAAGTATTTTATGAAAAAAGAATTTTAGTGGTGGGGGTTCACAATAATAAAAAAGAAATCACAATGAATAACTTCTCCTCCAAAATATATACATAATAAGCATAATTCAATTTGGGGTGTCACTGACTGACCCCTCCTAGCACTACCTCGATCCTGTCGCAAAACCTCTGCCGAGTTATTATGACGCCATCCACCTTCAATCTCCTTGACATAGGTATTAGGAGGATTTACCAAAAACAATCGTCATTGCTTCCCCTAGTTCAGCTCCATGGGAACATCGGAAGGTGGAAGCCTATAGATTACTTAAAAATTGCAGGTCAGAGAAATTATTACTAATAGTAGTTTACCGGTTGGGGTAGGGTTTTGATGTTTGACACTTTTTCTTCAAAGGGGGAGCATATTGGAAAAATCGTGAAGATCAGGTGAGCAGATATAGGTTCTCCAAAAATTTCTTAACTCCATAATGATATGAAGGTAGAGGCATGATCGGTCGATATATCTATGCCCATAAAGTCACTTTTTTTTGGCCAATTTCAAGCAACTCTCTCCCATTTCCGCACTGTGACGCTGGTCCAGACCATCCTCTAAGATTGTATTGAATTTCTCTCACTTAATCCACCTAAATATTTGTATGAAAGCCTTGCCTTATAGAGCACTGTGTGGGAGTTACATCGAGCTGCAGCGCTGAGAAGACTGAGAATCGCCCTCTTTCGGAAGGGAAACAAGGAAAAAAATCTCAGAAAACAAGAATCAAAATCATGTTATGTTAAAAATACGAGATTGACTAAAATGGTAAAAACTTCCGGGATACTGAGCCGATCGTTACGTCTGTCACAAACCTACTCTGGGCCAGTTAATGTGACGGAAGAGCGCTGACGATTTTTTTTCTACTTCTACCACTGTAACTTCACGGAGAGCCAAATAAAACTCCCCTCCCCCGAATGAGTGCGACATGATTTATGAACGCCACCTGAAACAAGCAAGCATATCTAATATTAAGGAATAATAATTAATATCTTCATCGCCATAAAAACTTTCAAGATTTTAAGATCTATACTCAAATTCTATCCGCCCCAGTCGTTCCCGTTGCTTCATATCTATCGGGCGTAGTTTAAGTTCATTGTTATTGTTTCTTAAAAAGGAACGGGAAAGAGTGTTCTGCCAACCTAAAATCACACCCGAGTGATATAAATTATGTTTACATTAGAAGTGGAAAATTGGGCTGACTACTCATTTACTCACTTGTTACATTGACATATTTTGTATCCATTTTCTATTTCTTTGCAGCCAAGACGATGATCACTGCTGCACTGGATGTCATCTTCACATTTCTCTCCGTGCACCATTCCATCTGATCCGAAATACGCTCAAATTAGTCAACTCAAATAATGGTTCTCGCGTATTGAATAAATAATAACAAATGTCATATTTTCAATGCACAATGGGTAATAAAAATTAATTCAATACAGTAGATAGACGTAAAGGTGTAAGCAATGACATAGAATAAGGACAATATAATTATGGTCTATAATAATAGTAATTGGATTTAAAAGTGCACTGACAGCTAATGTCATATCACCCCTATTACTCATCTAACGACAATCCATTTTATGGTTACGCAAGACCCATGCCCGAGCTGGGATTCGAGCGTACTGTCTTAGGTGTTACTGGCAATAGCATTGCCCAACTAAGTTAATCGATATAAAGTAAAGAAATGATTACCGGGGAAACTACACTTTCGTCGTATTCGTACCCTAAAATGATTTAACAATTTCATCATGACGAACTGTGTTTTTATAAACGCGTTGAAAAACCTGTTAAAAGTGATTTAAAAAATGTAAGCAAAAACACCCATTTCCACGTATTTAAGCTAAGTATTCGTATCTTATAAAACTTGGTATGGATCATAATATTATACGTAACCTTTGTGATTGGAAACAATACGCAAACGCACTAAGTATAAACATTAACATAGGTGCATCAGTCTACCGATTAGAGGTGCATAGGATCCGGTGGACGGGACCTGAAAGCTAATAAAAACATCTTTTTCGTCTAAAAAAACATTGGCGCCACGCAAATATCTTTTGCCTTTACGCATTTTAAATGTCATAGGTGTACTATGAAAAACAGGGTCGACAAATTTTCTTTTTGAAGCTTTATTTGAAAGGAAATCATACACGTATTTTATTAATAGATGCTATAAATCCATGTGGAGGAGGGAAATTTGTAATCTCTACGTATTTTAATGCCGTCGAAGTACTTTAAACGCTTTTAGTGTTATTGACATACCCCAATCAAAACTATTAAAAAATAAAATTTCGCTTCGCCTTGCCAAATATTTTACGTGAAGAATTTTATCGCAATGTAAATCACACTGATCTAAGTTCATGAAATAGATAGCAATGGATGGTAAAAACGAGTGATTATTTTCGAATAGACAAGAAAATTACATTTTACGATACGAGCAAAAGAGGCCACAAATATCTTTAAAGAGCTTTCACGTGGGCTCGCACTTTCATTGAAAACGTTTGTGTTCATTGAACCTATTCTAATTTCGTATTCTTGGTGGAAATAACTCTATTTAACAAATTCACCCAATTTACAAAACAGCAATAGAACTAGTAAATCCCCTTCACATATAGTTTCAGTGAACGAAAAATACCATAAAATTCACGACTGCCAATCATTTTATAGTAGCAAACAGAACTTCTAGAATAATTCAAATGTTACTTCATCAAGAGAGTGACAGAAAATATTCACAGCAAGAGATTTGTAGGACTGACAGTTTAAAATAGAACAGTTAACTTAACAAGCATAATTTGGTTCATTCCATGAGAGCTCATTTCCGAGTAAAACTAACCTTTGTGACAAGAATTATTGATCTTGATAAATCCGAGTGAACACTTGCAATACCCAAAACTGCACGACTGATGTTCTTCACAGTCATTGTCATATGAACACTCCTTCCCTTCAAGCACAACAGTAGAAAGAAAAATCTCTCTCCATGAAAATGTAATTAAAAATCAATGAATGATGAACATGGATAAAAAATTCAAGATGCAAAATACGTATATGCATGTATACCCTTTTGCGCGGTCGCCAGAGCGAGGAAAGCTAGTAGCAGAGCAATCAGAACTCGCATTTTGGCTTAATTCCTTCCTCCCGTAAACCGAAGCTTGATGCACAACCTTGAGAATAACCTATCACGGAACTCAATAGTATTTGAATGGGCTAGCTACCTACAGAAATAAGGCGTCTTTTAATCAGTTAACGGGACATCGTGTTAATCACGCATACCGTCAACTAGGTACCTACTTAAAGAGCAAATGATTCTTGCATGAGTAATTGCGTGCTTGACAGTTGACTTCTTTTTTCTATTCTCAAGATTCCTTTACACTGACATAATTAATACACCTGAACCTAGAAGGATCACACGGTCCAAAAAATACCGTTTCCTATTATTATCACCAATGCTGTTCACCAAAACTTTGGCACGAGTTAACAAGTAGATCGCATGAATAAACAAGTAATCCTGGCCAATCTTTCAGGTACATCCACCACCATCGTTCCGAACTAGACTGGTGCACTTTCCCCGACGGACCCATGGCACAGGTTCTGGCACGAATGCGCGCCCTATTCATTCTGCTGGCACTCACGCAACCCCCATGCACCCCCTCCACAAACCTCCCCCATCAGTTTCCCTGTCCAAACGTTTATAAGCGTCCGACGTTCTAGAAATAAGCACAGAAGTAACCGGGGATAGAACCGGAAGGTGACGTTACCAGGCCAACTCATAATAAATAACCCTTATTTTCATCGACGCAAAATATTTGCGCAAAATTGACTTTAGTAAATTGTAGATGAATTGATATTCTCTTCAGGACGGAAAGCAGATTGCTGTTGCCAGTACGAAAGTCATCGATAGCCTAAATATTTTCTCACGTTCATGATTGTCAGCGAAACTAAAACGACTCTTTGAGCCGTTTGTCACTTTCTTAGATGCAGATGTATCAGGGGTTTCTACGCCACATTATTATTCAAACCTGAGCCATTAAATCATTCGTTATTTTGATACCGGGTACAGTTCAACGATCCTTTGTTGGCGTGTTTTCGTCCATACAAATTTTGTCCGAACATTTTGTGTGACACACAGCACACACAACTGAGTGCCTGATTTCATAACCCGCGACTTTTAAAAAAATAGCACAATATATCATTATGATATAACGAGGTGATAAAACTTTAGCCTATCAGTCATCATAAAAATTAGTCGCTAGATACTTCACCGGTATAGTGCCCATATATTTTTTTAATGCTTTTCACTTTTTACATATTAAAAAACTTGAAAATAATGGAAAATCCGGAAATGAGCAAGACATTTTTTTTATTGATTAACAGAAGATCTTCCTGCCGACCGCGGATGATGATAATGGCATTGAAAAAATGGGGGGAGATCGGAAGGATAGGTGATTCGGAGAGGTCGGGAAAATGTTCTCCGTAATTTCCTGCCAGGAAAGTTTCCTATCCCCTTAAGGCTTCGGTAGGGAAAGACTGGGATTAGAGCCGACATGCATACTTTCGTCGGGCTATACAAATTATACATACATTCTATGTATTTCGCCGTATTTGTCCATGCCATCCTTGACATCCTTCACTTTTTAATATGCAGGTAACGTCCGCGTAGCTAGGGGGCGGCACATTTGGTCTACTGCAAAGACCGGGCAGCTGCGGTAATTTACCTCAAATGCCTTAAAAACAAAGATGTAGCGGGGAGGGGTGGGCGTAGCAAACTTTAGGGACCACCCCAGGCGGCACAAACTCTCAACAATCCCACTCAGATATAACTGAAGACTGGAAAATGGATAACATGAATTTGTTTTCGATATGGTGAATGGGAACTAGAGCATTTCAGCGAAGGAGTTGAAAATCACAATAACTAGTAAGAGTAAAGAATGTTTGTCCTCTCCGTCTGCTGCATAGGTGACCGAAGGAGAGTGGAGATGAGAATGTAAATCGAATTTCGGTGATAATGATTGCCGTTCAATCTCCTGGAACGTATATGCTCTCGGAGATAGAATGACAATCTATAGTATCGTATTATATATGAATATTAATGATTAAAAATAGGAAACTCCAGCAATGGGATTCACCTACCACATGGAACCGAGGGATGTGGATGGGTGTCCATGGACCAAAATTTAAACACGAAGGTCTCACGGCAATCGTGTCTTAAGCCGTACCTATTTTAGTGTGTTAGCAGGACAGCAAAATTGAGTTTACCTTGAACATTTTAGCATCATGAGTATAATTTGAAAATGAATTAAATGATAAAATGGCAGTGTACTTACTAAAAATTTTAAACGATCTATTAGAAAACAGCAGGAAAATACGGGCAATAAAGACTGCACGAGAGAAGCGTCGGCATGCCCGGTATCCACCACATCGGATAAGATAGTATTTGCCTTACAAAATTCATAAATTCCGTCGCCGATATGTTCCTATTTTTTCCCGTGCTTTTGGCAGGGATTTTACGAGTATTTTAGTGCCTCCATCTTAGAGCTTTTTTTCTTGCATCCTACAACAGATCCACAGACTCTTTTGTAAGCAATATGCATTAGGTACCTACAGTTATTTCCAATCATCAAAATGCCCTGTATATCGGCTCAAGTACAGACATCTAAACTATTCATTAAATGCATCAGCCAACTTCCAGCAGACACTCGCAAATTCCATCTCGGTTAATCATCATCATATGTGATCAAACACCTCGGGGATAATTCTCGAAAAATATTGTAAGCGTCAGAAAAACACTGGATATGAAGATTGGGATAGGATTTATTGGGATTTCCAGATAATTCTTTCGTATTTGAAGACGAGGAACCTGGCCAGAGCCAAATTTTTATTGATTGCCAAATAAACATGATTATATCTAGTTGACCAAATACCGAAAGATCGCATTATGTACTAGAACAACGCTCAGTTAGGTTTAAATGGTATAAATTGTATGGGCGGAACCAAGAAAATTGTAACAGGAAATGTTACTTTCGCTGCGCAAGCTGCCGGTGTTCGGTTTGAAGAGTAATAATTTTAATCAGAAATCATTTTCTACCTTCGATTCCGTCCGTTGGTATTTCGTTGAATGCCAAGTGCGTAATTACTGTAAAATCGATTTCCATGAGTACCAAATTTATTATAAATCATACGCATTTTCATCTCGCGCGTTTCTTCTAATGTATGCAACTGGGAATACAAACCTTAGCGGTGGTAACATCGGGAAGAAAAAAAACCCGAAAAGAACTTAACCTAATTTCGTAGATGGTAGTCGAGTAAATATCTCACTTTAGGGAGGGAAAACTAAAAATAATCTCAGCACTTGACAAGGAGCCAAACTAAAGCACCATAGTGAGGAAGAATCGAGACAATATTGCGGAAGAAAAAAATCTTATCGCACGATAACAATATATACACTAACTTGAATTTCACTCTGGCATGTCTGGAATTATAAACTACTGTCCACAGTAAATTGCCGTCCTGTACATCGGTTTCTGGTCCATCAATGGAGGCCTTTGATTGGCGATTTATGAAGGTACGTGAACTTTAGCGCTAAAATAGTGATTTAAACGCTCTTTCCCAATTCGGATTTGTCTTGAATTTTACCAGTAAATATCAGATGGGGCAATACCATTTCAGTTAACAATAATGAAATGAAAGGTGATAACAATGAAATGAATTATGAAAAGTAGTGCATACAATTTAATGCTTATGAATGGCTAGCAGCATTAGAACCGTAGCTAATATGTCCTCTCTTGATGAGCTGACAGTTAAAGATATTTTTAAAGTAACAAAGTGGGAGTTATTGTCGCAGGTTCATACTATGGAAAAAAATCAGGTAAAGAAAAACAATATGCTAGCTTTCACAATATTTTATTTTATATAATTAATTTCATTGCTAGCACACATCAAATATATTTATTTATTATTAATGATTAACTACTGATTGAGGTAGGTTTATGAAGGACACACCCCAACAATAACCCTTGCTTCATTCCCGCATATTTCCTGCCACCCTTCATTCAATTCATCATGCTTAATCCTTTCCTCCTTATACCCCACTTACCTAATATTCTACCTTCTTTCACATTCTTCAACAATCCAGTGCCATTCAGTACGCTCTGCATCCACTTTTCCTCTCTTCTTTGGATTTCTCCCAATAGCCTTCTGTCCTCCCCTACCATTCCCACAGCCTTTTCATTCATTTTCCTTTGTGTCCATTTAACCTTTTCCATCCTTCTCCACACCCATATCTCAAAAGCCTCCAA
>LYUA01000057.1:932563-944334 GCA_002093875.1 Calopteryx splendens | reverse complement strand
ACAACCAGTGAGGGCCGATATATCGGCCCGTTGGCAGTAAAAGGGTTAAATAAAATTTATGAGTTAAATATGTAATGCCCATAATTCGGTGTCCATCAACAGGGAGAGTAGAGAGCAGGTGTAGCAATGTGGGGGAGGTGGAGATTCTTTTTATTGGCTATAGGAATTTACCTATTTTGCACCATCAATTGATACTATATTGTCCAAGCTTCCAAGACACCGTCAGTAATGAATCAAAAATATTTTATGACGTTTCTGAGAATTTCGCATAGCATGTTTTTTGAGCAGCCGTAGTTAAGCTTTGTCTGCTGTGTGACCATTTTAGAACAAGTACAGTTTATTTAAATTTCCTTCGTGGATGAAATATTTTTTATTTTATACTTCAGCATGACTAATGTTAAGAGAAATATTTCAAAACATAATTGCTGTGAGAAAGTCTGACCAAAATTAATTTATAGGAGCCTTTTAACTTCTTTTTATTGGCTATAAGAATTTACCCATTTTGCATTCACAGCCAAAAGCTCACACGTCTTCTTTCTATCAATTGATGGTGCTTAGGGCCAAATTGTTTGTAGGTAGTGCAATTCATGTGTTTGTAGGTAGTGCCATCCTATTCAAAATTTCAGTTGATTTTTTGATATAATTAAATTATTCTGTGAACACAAGCTTACTTGTGAATAACTCAAGGTTATATGAGCATCATTATTATCTGTCACACTTCAAGATTTTGCAAATTGATGTAAAATCCAAATATACCTTCATCTTCACAATTGATAATGATATCAAATTTATTTTTTGTAATCTCAATTATTCTATTATTGAGGTTTTAAAGCAAGTGAATTTTATTTTACTGGTTGGCATATGAAAGGGAACAAACAGGAATATTGCAACTTTTCGAAGTTACGGAAGAGGAAGAAGAAATCATTGTGCATATGTCGGATAAAGATGATTTAGATGACCTACAAGAAATTGACCATGAGCACTGATAGGTCTGTAAGTGATGATGAGTTACACAGAGACATTGATTGTATGGCAAGGATGAGGAAACGCCATGGAGAAAAAAACCTTGAAAAATGCTAGCACACGGTCTGAAAACATTTTCCAAGAGATTTCCTATTGAGTATTCACTCAAGAAGTGTAAAATGTCCTCTGAAAATTTGGAAACTGTACTTTTATTTCTGAAATTGTAGACCATACAAATCGTTCTCTTGATCACAAAAGACTTGAGATATAAAACTAAGTAAGTACATTGTTAGGTAGACAAGTGTAATTGAAATGTAAGGTCTATTTGGAATTTTGTACATAGTAGGCCATCATAAAGCTTCTCACACAAATGTAAAAGACATGTGGACAATTGAACTTGCTTATGCAGGTTTGACTTATGACAGGTTTTCATTCCTAATACATATGTGTTATCCAATTTAATAATATTTTTTATCGTTAAATAAGACAAAAAATTGACATAACAGACAGATATCTTAGGGGGCTAAATCAAGCAAGGTCTTCTTAATGCATCTGAAGTACATTTAATGTATTAGCTTAAATTGGACTCATCATTTGAACCAGTGAAGCACCATGTAACCCTACTATTGGCAGTCACAATTTAAAATAAATATCAGATTGTCAACCACTTAACAGCATTTTCTCCAACTAATAACAAAACGTTTAGGCAATAGCTGGGTGTACACTAATATGTCAACATAAACCAAAGTACCGAGTGATGCAAAATTTTTAATGTACTAGCAATGATTGCTTGGTGAATAACTGAATTTTATTAGCATTCCCAAGGTGTTTACTTTTTGAATAAGTAAACGCTAAGGATATGAAGTAAAGTACCTAATAAAGAATGAAAAGCACAAGAAATTGCAAAAAAGATAGCTTAATTGGATGCACACCTATCCAAGTACTGGCCATGACCAATTTGCTTCATTTTTTCCAAGCAAAACCCTTTCTAAATAATAGCTGTGATAATCACATAATTGTAAATATATATATATACATAAAATCATTTGTTACCGTTCGTGTATATCTTTGTCCTACATTTCTTTGAAACCACTTTAATTCTAGCCTAATTATCTTCGTTAATCAAAAGGTGCCTAATAATCAGTCTAATTTAACTAATAATTCATTTTATATAAAATATATTGCAATAGACTGACCAAGACCTTTTGTTTTGTGATACACTTTCAACAAATCTAAAGGAGTTTTGGAACTAATTACTGAAATGAGATAAGCACTGTTCATGTTAGTTTATGAGAACAGAAGCGAGTGTATTTAGCATTTGATAAATAAAAAAAAATTCAGTCATGACTTGTGACTCAATATGTATTTACAAAAAAGATTCATATTCAAAAATTCAGGCACAAAAATGTATTTTGAATTTATTAGATAGTCCCCCCGAGTGAGAAAATAATGAGATGAAATGAATGATAATAACTAACCCAATCTAGCCAAGCCAATCTCAAAAAAGTCTATGAATCACGTGGTTGTGGCGAGGCCCTTTTGAATTAGTATCATGATGAAATAGGTACTACTAATATTATGAATTTGCCAAGATATAACAGGAAAAACATCTTTTTGAAAATGAGCCCTCCTCATGGACTAAAACCTTAAGGTGGTGGGAGGATTTACATGTTCTGATGACCCCTAGAGCAGTGCCGGCAGGAGCATAAAAATTGCTCCTGGTAGGTCACCCATAGGTCGAAGGGTAGGAGCCAGACGGTAGTCCACACAGGGTCTGTTCCTCAGTGAGGCGACTGCCAAGGCTTCTGACCCCAGTGGGGTGGCACCCCCTATGGATATCTTTCAGGGCACCATCGATGTGTTATGGTTTGAGTGTGATTATTGCAACACAGGTGCACAACCGCATGGCATATTAAGTCTTTCACACCACCTTAAAGGTATACCTCTCCCGACTACAAATAAGAATAGCATACTGCATACGCTGCAGGATGTCAATCGTGCCACGGTTCTCCCTTTTGAGAGTATCTTCATCAAAATCGGTTTAGGGAATCAGAAAGTGGTTGACTTTCGCCGTAAAATGTATTTGTTATTCTACATCATGCTTCGATTATTTGCAACGAAAATAACATGTCCCTGATCATACACTAAGACCTTGATGCAGTGGAAGGATTTGCGAGTCCCAATTACCTCGGCTAGTGGTGGAAGTGGTCATCTAAATTAGTGTCGTGCATTCGGGTTGGTGTTGAAAACCATTCAGATCTAGATCTAGCACGGATTGATTTATCTACCAAAATAATAAACTTTGATGTTATGTTCATGAAAAAAATTAATTGATAAAATTAATAAATATTCAATAAATTCAGAAAAACATGAGTATGTTCTGTAGTTAACCAACATATTAAGTATTTCCAAAGTTCATGGGTGTATGAGTAATTCCTGAAGTATTTGCTCAACACCTAAGGGAACTACTGGCAACTAAAATAAAATTATGATAAGAATTTAATCATCTGCTCTTATTGATTATTAGTCATTTTTGCTCTTACAATTCACCTTAGACTAAACAATATATTTACTTATTATATGCTATATTATAATTATAAATATATTATTGTGCATCCAGTTTTCGTAATGTTTGTGTTTCGAATGCCATAGTCACTATTTCCTTCATTTTTCCAGAGTAGATTTGATATTTCTCTAACATTTTGAAACAAGATCAAAATCCCCACCTTATCACTGATCGACACCCTTCATGGCTTTGGAGGGTGAGGCACATACCCCTGCCGATTGAGTAATATATATAACTGATATAATTTATATATTTCTATCTATGGCTTTCAATCGCCATAATATGTTTAGAGCTCAAGCTGTTAATCATCCTATATCCCTAGGTCAAAAATACCTATCTTCTTCCGTCAACCCACACCCTCTTCTCTCGAAGGGAAAAGATCAACAGAAACCCTCTTCCCTCAAAAATCAACAGACTCTAAAATGAACATAACCTGAGTATGGAAAACAATTTTAGGATCAATGGATACCAGTTGGACACTTTTGTTAGGTACTCACCTGAGAAATGCAGGAATCAAATTCCGAAATTCCTTCGTGTTGACATTCATCACTTTTGGTGTACAGAGGCTTAAGTCTTGGTATGACATATGACATGATATGTATCCCATTCTATTGGAATCCTTACGAGTCTTGGCAAGTTGATTCGGATGCATCAAGCTGTTTCAGGTGGGGAGCTCTTGGCCAAGAGCTTGAACCTTCCGTACAACATAGTACACTATAATCAGTCGTTCGAGTCTGCCCAGCATGAATTGCGACTTCATACCGGGAGGAAAGGAGACATTAATTTATAGATCCCATCTGACTGACCCGGGGGGTTGAGGAGTGAGGGAGGGGGACAGAGAGAGAGACCCAAAATCCCTCCAGGGAGACTGGATAGCTCAAGCCAAGAACCAAGAGAGGGGAAGAGAACTTTTGAGAGGCGACCGATACGAAACTCCCCCTTCAGCAGAGAGCACTTCAGTCTAAGTGCTCTTCCTTACGGCATATAAAGAGGCACATCTCCACCACCCTGAACTCCGTGGGAGGCATTTAAGTAATGCAATGATGATAATTTCAGCGTTTTAAGAGATCTTGACATTTTCTAAAGCACAAGTGTTTGGCAAATTGAATTGAGCACATTTTAAGAAAGGACTGTTTGTATTAAAATATAATAGAACAGATTGAGAAAAAGAGAGGGAGAGTAAGTAGATATACTTTGATGATGGATGGGATTTAATGGGTAGGGATTATTTTATCTACATCCTTATAATAGAAAATAAGTAACAATATTGATAGAGCACATAACTAGATATTAACCCTGTTGAAAGTAAAGTCATTATTACATAGTTTTCACTGTCATTGTGTACTAGTGATTTTGCCCATGTAGCAATAGCAACAAAGCATCATGAATTATTATGCAATTATTTTTAATCAAAAACATATTGTTAACATCTACACAACTATAAAGCTACAGTTATGACTTGAGTTATGCAACAGAAAGTGAGAACAATGCCATGTAAAAACTAAAAAGAGTAAAATAGGTGTAAAGCTACCAAATTGGGATTTGAAAATTCCTGGAATGTCTTTTCCAAGATGTCCTGGCTAAAATTTTCAATTTTTCGGTAATTATATTCCATTTGAAAGTGCTTCTGCAATTACTTAAGAACTTTAGCATCTTTTCCAACTGAAAAACTACGTGACATGGTCCCAAAATACAATTTAGAGAATGATAAGATTGAATGACTGATTGGGAGACTTCTTCCATATCACTATATCAGTCCATTTTATTTTCATCATTCTCCTGTATCACCATTTTCCATAGCTACAGGCAACTAATCTTGCAAGATCTTCTTTATCATCTGCAAGCACAGATGTGCCATCCATGACTACCATCATGATTCTCCTTTAATTCCACATTTTATCTCTTCCTTGATCTCATTAAATGCAAACATTAAATATCAGGAGTGATAATGGGAGCATGCCTAACTTACCTTTTACCAATTTCCTCTTGAATTCAGATTCTTCTCTACTTTCACCACATGTGATCACTGACCTTTGCTCTCTATACAGAGCATGTATTTCTCCTGTCATTGAAGTTCATTCCAATTTCTTTTAGGATATATTTTATCATATCCCAGTCCATAATGTCCAAAGTTTTCTCCAGATCTACAAGTATAATCATAGTCAGTTGTTCTTTCTGCATTATCTTCTCTAGTGACTTGCTGAAAGCAAGGATGATCCTCTTGTTTCTATACTTCTTCTGAGCACAATTTTATCCTTACTCTTCCTCTTTTTCTCCATTCTTTGGTAGATTATTCTTTTCATAATCTTGTATGCATGTGTCACCAGACAAATTGTTCTTAAGTCTTCTCAATTGTCTTCCCTAATTTTTTTGGTATCGATATACATAATTACACTCTTCTCCCAAGTACATTGGTACATCTCCTCTCATATGCATATCATATATTAGGTTGCATAGCTGTGTCAGAATCTTATTCCTGAAATTGTTATATGTTCTGAGGGTATTATTCCTTGGGCCCTCTTTAACCATAAATCCTTGACTATAGCATCAACTTTAGTCCTGAATATGTGGTGCTCTACATTACCCTCAACCTCCAGTATTCTGAGGTACATTTCTTTTCCAACATGAAGATTCTCCAAATGCTCTTCCCATCCGCTCACTTTGTCCAAACCTTCAATAAGAATTTTACCATTATCATCCTGAGTGGTATTGACTTATGTTCTGTGTTTATTAAATATTATGTTGAACTCCACAAAGGTTCTTGTTCCATTCTTCTCTGACTTTTTTTGATTTTAGACTGATTTCATTTCTTGACTCATGGTATCAATTTTTCCCTTCCTCAGTCCTCGAGTTTTTGTACTTTCTTTTCTATGTATATTATGCCATACCATTTTTCTCTGATTGATCCTGTGTTGCAATGATTTTTCATTTATTTCTCTATTTCTCATTGAAAGGCCATCCTTGGCTAAGTTTATTTCAACATTTCTAACAGCCATTGGCTCTTCCTTGTTTTCTTTATATTCTTAAATTTAAGATTGAACTCCATTCATACTAAATTATGGCCACTGTCTATACCTGCTCCTGGATAGTTTTTACAGTCCATAATGTGATTTTTAAATCACCACTTCATAACAATAGGTATAGGTACAGTCAATTTGGTATCTAATTACGTCTTCCATGTGTGTCATCTTCATGAGTGGTTTTTAATGAGTGTTTGCCATCATTAATTTGAATTGCTCACAAACTCCAAAAGTCTTTACCCTCTTTCTCTTTGTTTCCCCTTGTCCATATCATCCTATGTGGGACTTCAACAATTTCATTCCATTCTCTCAGGATAATTAGACTTTCTTTTCCCTTTATATTTTTCCTGATATCATCAGACACAAACTCCACTTTGTCATGAACAGTCTGTCTGAATGAAAACTTGCAACCCTACAGTATCTTTGGGCTTGATTGCTAGCTTCATCATGATGACTTTCATTGTACAGTACTTACTTCTTTTATACTGTAATACTAAATAAATAAACAAAATATGAACATGCCACTTAACTAAAAAATATTAAATTACCACCAAAAAACAAGATGGTGATTTAAAATGTGCATAGATGTAGTAAATGTTTGAGATGTAGGTATAAACAAAAACTTGTTAATTTGGATTAGGAAGTGACTATACTCTTTCTGAATCTTCAAAGCTTCAATGGGTTTCCATCTTTATCCTATTCCAGCTGGGTTAGTTCTGAATGTTTCCACAGCAGGGAATATTTACCACCTGGTGACAGAAGCACACATTCCACTTTTCATATCTTTTTCACAATTCAAACCTTGACTTATCAAGGCTTGACATCCTCATTCAAAGAATTTATATGAGGAATGAACAGGCATAACAAAATTTTCTAACAACCTTTTGGCAATGGATTCTCTCATCAGTGAAGGTTTTATATAGGTTTTTAAACAAAAACTAGAAGACTCGCCTTTCTCTGCCCTTGATCTCCACTGCACCATCTTCACAACATCCGTTGTCCTGGGCCCTGTTATGCCCACTTGCATGGTTCACTATGGCCTTCATGATCTATGGCTCGGTCTGAATTAATTCTTTTCTCTCATTTTTCAGGTCTTCATTCCACTATCCTGTTGCCACTATACATTCCTAAAATCAAATCTCTTTTACATAAATCAATTAAACACTTGTTAATTTTTTTCGTTAAAATCATTTCTTAAAAAAAATTACTTACCATTTCATGCTACATATACTGGACAACCTGATTTGAGTCATTAGGTAACATTCAGTATACCACAAAAAATATTATTAAAAAAATTGTGACTGTACCTAGTTACCACACTGGTAAGTCAACCCAACTGTAATTAAAAGGCGACTTCACTAATTGATGCCTCCTGAGAGCTACATTTTAATGATTATCCATTAGTTCATGCTTCCCGATAAAATGAATTTCCTCGCCTCAATGCACACCTCCACAGTTCAAAATTTTCTCATTTATCATTACTAATACTTGGTACATAAAATTAAATATAGATGCTCATCCACACTGTCAGCCACTGCAAATTGGGCACACTTTAATCAGAGGATCATGACATCATCAGAGTCAAGATCATAGGATAATGATTTTTGCAAGACAAATGCTGGGATCATGTAAATCATGTAGTCATAGAGGATATAGTTTTAAAATTAATTTACATTTTTAATATCTATAGGCACTCGGCCATCCCACGGAAATGGGTTCGGGCTTCTCTTTGAGTATACAAAATGTTCCTGTGTCCTGAAATGATCATCGGGTGCAAGGTAAGTGATTCCTAAAATTGTCAATGAAAGGAAAATTCACCTCATGGTCCACTGTGCCACCATAATTTTACTACTCACAAATGATCTCATTGAAGTCCAGAATATCACCCAAGGGGATGAGTCAGAATTCTTCTGTTTCAGAGATTTTTTTTCACTTCCCCAAGGTTCTTGATGCAGCAGGACATTTACACTGGTGAAAGATGTTACTTTTTCCACTTCTTCACACCATCTATATTTGTGAGTACTCAAAACCTTGACATTAACGAGACATTTAACTTGAGAGAGGCCAACCATTATTCCTCTTCTGAGTTGGCTGAATCTCATATGCATGCTTATTACTGCTGAAACTGAAAATTCCACAGAATGTGATTTTTAAAAGCTAAAATGATATTTAAAACTGCTTTTAATCAACTTGCGAGTTCACTCCTATATTTATGAATGGGTCTCAGATCAAGAGAAAGCAGAAAATTTTATTAATCTTCAAGATGGAGGGAAAAAATGTCCTGTTGAATTTTACTGCTGGCAATGAATGATCTAATGAAGAATTGAAAATATTGGATTATACCACTATAAACAGTAATTTTATATTTTCATTATGGCTTCCTTCCAAAACATCAAGTTTGAAACTGTAAACTTTATAATCATACAGCTTAAGCACTCCAAAGACTTCCCCATTCCCATTTATTGCTGGCCCACATTTTGGATCTAGCTTGCAATTATTAGTCTCCAGTATATTTTGGCTATTTAATTGTTAATATAAGCATAAACACAAATATAATGTTGAAAAATACACCACTTTGTGATATTCTACACTTTATTTTAATACCTCAACCAGTTTTGACATACATCATTATTATGAGGTTAGGGTCAAAGCAGTCACAATTAAACCAGTCAAAGGTTTTACAATTTTTCTAAACCTCTTACCTTGTGATAGCAGTGACAACCCAAGTAACTGAAAGGATTAGGTGTGGGAGCAATATTGGAGAATTAAAGTTGAAAGGCCATATGATACCAGGGAATATTTCACTCTCTTCCCAAAGCAGAGGATACAGTTTGCTGGTTGTATGCATGCATACACATAATATGCAAATATATCCTTAATTATCTACAAGTTAATTAATCCATAAATAGTACTAATTTGTAGTTTCTAATTTGACCTTGCAGAAGAATGATATGGGAATGAAAACATTGAATGTACTATGCATTCCAGTTTTATTATCTATTAATCAAGTTTCCTCAGATGAATGTCATTATCTAGCTAATACATCAGAATAAAATTTTGTTTGAGGCAAGCCCTTCTCCAAGCATCATTGCCCCCTTCCACACAATCCTGTTTTCCATATTCATCCCTTTTTTTCTTGAGGTATTTATAATTTCCTCAACCTATACTTTGATAATGCTCTTCAAAATTTAAAAAATCACAATCATTGGAAAAAATTCTATGGCAAAGTACAATGATTTTTATTCCCATAAGCAAGTGCATATATGTTTGTCTCCAGTACCCCTAATGATAAGAAAAATTGAATCCTCAAACACCATTCCCTTTGACTCTGGTTGACAGGCGTTAGGACAGTTTAACAAGTGGCAATGAAACAAATGGAAACAAGTGGAATTGCAGACCTTGGGATTTTTTCCCATCTGCAATAACATCTGCAAGTGGGTGGCTCTATTGAAGAAGAGTCCTCATCCAATATTCTTCTGATCATCCAATCTTACCAATTTTGTAAGCCTCTGTGTTGTAGGTGCTTTCAAAACCTCTGACCTCAATTGTCCACCTCACAGTTTATAGGACATAGCTAGGTATGAGCATTTTTTCCAGCTTTTTGGCATTCCGTATTAAATAGTTCCAGATGCCCTTTCAACCCTGAGAGTAATGGAAATACCCTGGAACAGTTCTGCCACTCAAAATAAGAGAAATATTTTTGTAAAACCTGAGCTTTTTGTCAGCCTTCCTCCATGCTATGCATTTTTACATGCTAACCACAAAACAATAACTCAAATGAAATAGACTAAAGATTACATTTTAACATGAGACTTTTCAAGTCAGAAAGTAAAGTGCTTTTTTCCACTTCACCAAGAATTAAAATAATTTCTGGCACAAGAATAACTTTCCAATTCTCATATGTTCAGTATATTTACAGAAAATGCACAAAGTGAAAACAAGAATTTTTACAACATCTAGTTCCTGATTTAAATAATGATGATCCATTGATTTTCATGGTGTATCACAAGTCCATTTTACAAAAGTATGAAGTGCTTCAAGGTTGTTAATGAAATAAAACCATTAAATGACAGCACACACAATATATTTTTTAACAAAACTTTCTTTTGTCTCAAAGAGAGCATTATTTTGAAGTCTATGGTATCTCACACATTGTATTAAAAGATTCTATTACACAAGTTTAATAATAGGGAAATGGTAATGAACTGAGAAATCAAAATCAGGGGGGACAGTAGAATCCTTTTTGTGACCTCCAGCCAATAGTTTCAAAACTACAAAATTGGTCTTGGCTATTTTGAGCAGATTGTTTACCTGAAAAAAGGACAGACATTGTAAAAGTTATCAGTCACTAGATATGCGAAAATATTTTACACAAAATGAGAGTTCTACACCTACTTCTTGGTCAGGATTGGTGATCATTTCCAGCAGGGATCTAGCCTGGTGAAACTGCTCGCAGCCAGTGAGATACAGACTAGTACTCGATGTCTGTTTGCATGGTGTGAGGCATGTCATTTCTTTGAACTCTGAATATTGCATAGGTGGAGGCGTTAGCAAGCTCCCAAATGGCCCAAACCGATGCTCGTACCGTACCTTTTCACTGTCAAATTCTGGATGTGGCATACTTATTTTGCCATCAAGCTGAAATCCTGCCATTGCCTGTCATTTAAAAAATATTTTTTTTTTAGCAACTTCAAGCAAAAGATATTAAGTAGGTAGATTAAGGAAAATCATTTTTTCTTCTTCTTTCTTAATAAATATATTGGTTAAAAATATTATACTTAAGAAATATAATTTGGGAGTAGTATTTGAATTTGATTAGGTACTGTAGAAAAGTAGAAGTTTAGTGGAAATTGTAAAGACAGGTTCCTGTAGAAATAACTAATTTTCTGTAAAATAAGGCATTCATCACAAGAAGTTAATTTCAATTAACACATCTCTTCATAGCCACGCCAAATACTGTAATATTCTACAAATAATGTCATTTTATGTTAAAATTATGTTGCAAAAAATTAAAAGATTTATTTTCTGCAGCTCTCTGTTCTACCCTTCTTTCAGTCAGCAGGATTTGCAGATATTAATTTCTTCATTGGTGCCATCCTTGATGTGTTTCATTATTCCATTGAATTATGTAGGCACTGTATTTCTCCGAATACAGTCTCCCCCCCTATTTCCGAAGCCTTTGTTTTGGAAAAAAAATTTCACAGCCCTTACATTTAATATTC
>LYUA01000057.1:892210-918775 GCA_002093875.1 Calopteryx splendens | reverse complement strand
TTACAAAATGTATTACTTATTATGATTTTAAATCCGGTCTACGCTCGAGCCAATATATCGGCTCGTGGCACTAAGAGGGTTAATATCCATTTTTCACTGTAAATACTTTGAAATTGTCCCTAGCTCTAAATGAAAACATTTTTTATTTAAAAAAATATGTACTATAAATGTATTTCCTATTTCCTGTATTTACTCTAGTTATAAACTCACTTGAGGAATGTTGAGCAATGTTGATTTTGGCATTAGGGCAGGAGGTGAAATAAAATTTTTAGCTGCATCCCGTAGTACATCCACAAAATTATGAGTTCCAAGGACTTTGCTACAAGTCGGCAAGTACAACAACTGAAGTATTGACCTGGAGAGAATGCAAGGACTTTGCCGACTAAACTCAATAAAAAAATCCTGAAAATAAATCAATAATTAACAGTACATCAGAGCACATAGGATATTAAAGAAAAATTCGTTAGTTGTTTGAGCAATATGTTAAGGCCTGTAACATACCAAAGCACTATGAAACGAGTTATAGCTTGTAATTTTACAAACTGTCTTCAGTCTGTTTAGGAGTTCTTCAAAATATTCCAATGCTTCGTCTCTTGATTTAATTTTTGTATAGCGAGGAAAAGTGGGTGGAAGTAAACGTTGATTCACAAGAGGGTCAAAGCCCATGATTGTAGGATGGTCATCTGAATGAAGAGAAATTAAAACAATCACTTTAATACATTTATTTCTTGCAACCATGAATAAATATAAACTCAGCCAAAAACTTATTAATTCAAGAGTCTACAAAGCTCTTAATCTAAAATTAAAATTCCTCATAAGCTTTTTCATTAACATGCAATTCAAATCAGTTGCAAAATTTATGGAGTGAATCTGAAATAGATTGCTGACAAAAAAGGGGTATTTGGTAATGCTGTGAGGAGTGTTTTGATATACACAGCTCATAGTCAATGAGTCACAGGTTAGGTACAATATCGACATTAAGAATTTGATAATTTGCTTAATATTATTTAAATAAAATATTAATAAAATACATGCACCTCTTCAGTGCCTTGCACTCTCCTGAAATTAATGTCCATTAAATAATGCATACAGGGTGCTACAGTGTGAGAATAAGACCATGGCCATATAACAACAGCTTGGCTAACATTCCAGGAAGGCTGACTATCTTTCAAGCAAAAAGTAAATTTTTTAAATGCCATAGTGACTCACAGGTATAAAAGAGAAACTCAAAAGCATTTGAGGAGTCATTAGGAGACCTAGAGAGAAGATATCCCATCACACTCTAAACCAGATAAATAGGCTTGGAGGGATAGAAATAAGCATAGCAGACCAAGTGAAAAAAACACATTGGTGCCATTTCAATAGTACATTCAAAATATCTATGGAGCTGCATTGAAAAAACTTGATTTCAGCAAACAGACTCTCCAAAGCCTACCTCTAATAAATAGCCAACAACATTACCAGATAACAAAAAATGCCAAATTTATAAAAATACTCTAAAAACCACTTGGGAACTGGCACCTGACATAAATGAGCAATTCACATAACCCAATCTTGAAATACAGTTTTAAATATTTGGGCAAGTATTGGCTGGGTTCATTCTCCTTAATGTAAGCAACAATTAAGAAAATCATAAGGGTAAGTAAAATACTGCATACATACTTACTTTTACCACCTCCACCAGGAGGAAGCTCTGGTTTGATCCCTCTATAAGTTGTCTTTTGGAGAATTAAAAGTACTTCAGTACAACCAGCGAGGAATCTTTGACAGTCACTCAAAGAAGATTGTTCTCGTTTTGGCCCTAGGGCCAGGAGGGCCTGATAAAGCATCCTGGTAAATTTTATCCGAGAGTAAAGGGCAAGAAGGTCTTCATGCTGGAGAAAAAAAATACAATAAATGGAAGAATGAAATACTGAAATTTGGAGACTAACACTAAATGACTCAGGGAATACAATGCTATATTGAAAATGTGTAGGCTGTGTATATGTTCATCACTCGTGCCTTAAATGGTAATATGTATATCTGAATGTGTACTTCTCATTATGTTGTATGTGTGAAGCTGAATTTAGCATCATATTTTCCTCCACAATCTGAAGAAAATCCTTCCACAGATATGAATAACAACTGGAGAAAACCATTATCTTCTTATTTGCCTATTTCTTTAAATCTAGAGATTCTTTCACTTCTTCATTCCACCAGGTTTCACCTTTAACTCTCTCGACCATTCCTTTTCCACATACTTTCACTGCATTTAATTATACCTTCAAACACTCACAAGCATCATTCAGACTTTTGTTTTTAATATATTATTCCTTACCTATATTTAATATTTTTATGTACTTGAACTTTAAATATGATTACATAAATTCCAATCTAGAGATACCTAAGATACAATCATACTTTAAAATTCCTCTAATGAGTTTGAGAACCTTGATACCAAGTTTAAATAAGTACAAATAATGCACAATTGAAGTGAAATTGATAATTCAATGTTTTATTAAGGATAACCCTTTATAATTGAGTATTGAATAGGCATACTATGCATGTACCTAAATAGTTTAAAGGTGCATCAATATTCTCAACCATTAGCACCAAGATTACATTGAGTTACAAGAGGGCTCAAACTTCAATGCTGGTGATGGTGTAGTTTTCAGTGGTAGTGCAGCCTCGATACAGGTAAAAGGGTACACTTCACTCACCAAACGAGATAATTCATTGAGAGCATGCATAAATGCCTGCTTTCTCTCCCTAACTTCCTAAAATCTTAACTCTCCCAATTGTCTTCCTACACCTACTGGAAAAAATGATTTCAGCTGTAGGTCACCTCCCTTGACTATATAACGGCTATTAATATCTTTTTAAAAATAATGATGATGCATTCACAATGACCATTGCATATTTTTCAATAAACAATTTATCACCTCTCTCTGCGTAAGGGCATCCCTTGATTCAGCCATGCGTGCTCTAGTACCCTTAAGCCGCCGATGCAAGTCTTCCTCCACTTCACGCAGCATTCCTAGTGCACGGGCTTCGGAGATGTCTGGCACTAAGCGATACCCATACGCCATAGGCTGAATGTCTTCCTCTTCAAAAACCATTGCCCTGTGAATCAGAAAATGAGGAAAGTCTTTGAGGCATGGTAATACAACACACATGCATAAGGCAGGGGGGATCTCACAACAGTCTAGGAAGTGCATGTGCATAAAATCATGTGTGTAATTTAATAAAAGTGATCCTCTATCTGTCCCAACGTTATTACTCCAATGGGAATAAAGTTTGCCAGCCAAATGCAAAAGGCAGGGGGGATCTCACAACAGTCTAGGAAGTGCATGTGCATAAAAACATGTGTGTAATTTAATAAAAGTGATACTCTACCTGTCCCAACGTTATTACTCCAATGGGAATAAAGTTTGTCAGCCAAAATGCCAGGGGTTCAATTCCTACCTTAAGAACAGAGTCCATGATGAGCACAAGTTACACTTTACATTGCATCAATGACAATCTAAAAGAATTTTCATTCAAATCTATTTGGGATCAATTGCCTAAATTCAAACTACTTTGACTGTATTGAACTTGTTTCAAATATTTCTACTCTCATAACATATGTAGTAGATGCTGGACCTCTTATTTATCCTCACTTGTGCTACCTCTACTTTTCACTAATACGTTATAAATATTCATCTTTAAATGAGAATCCTTTAATTATTATATTGTTTGTAACATAACTATTAATTTACCATTTGCAAATTCTGCGCATTGCAAAGCTTTTACTTTTCAATATTAGATAAGACCTAAAAAAGACTTCAAACACTTCTTGAAATGGATTTTAAAGATTTTTTATTTTTGAAAGTAACATCTAGTTTATTAGGAAATGAGTTAACTCATTAATTTAGAATTTCCCAGAGAGGAACTAAGGACTATCCAAAAGCAATTTACATAACATTTCTGGTCACCCCAATTATTATAAAAAACTAAAAACCAATCCATTACAATTTCTTGAGCCATTCAGGATGAATTAAACTGAGACCTTCCAGGTTTTAAATTAAACAATCTAAAATAATGCAATATGGCTATCTTAGTAATAATTTACAATATTCCAATTACATTTTATCATAGCAATCATAAATGCTATTCTTTGGAAATGACTGAATGGTCAATTGCTCAAATGTCCTACTTAGAATAATACAGTTTCCAGTAAAGACTTATTACATATGCAACTTCAACGATACATGCCCTTCAGTAACTTATCTACAGACTTGGCCTAAAGGTTGAATATTTTGAATTTTGGTTTAGAAAAAGGGTAGAGTTGGGTGAAGACATAAAATAGCTTGCTTGATAATTTTTGTGCAGCCCATCAGAGGGGGGGTATGTCACACTAGAGATAGCTTCCTGCCTCCTAAAGGCCCCTCAGAAGTGTTTCAGCTGATTGAAATTGCCCATTTTTTATGTTAATTTTTTACCAATCCCACTTTTGGATGAACAATGTCAATGGGACTTATAATGCTGTAGCTCTAAAAAAACAAACTTCTTTTTAAAGTGAGGGAATGTTATTATTTTGGAGGAAATTAATAAGTTATAGCACCAAATAGTTGACAAGAAGTTCAATTTCTATGCCATCCTACCAATGACACAGAATGAGGGAAGTTGGGCAAATTTCTATTCCCCAGGAAAAAGTCTGACCACCATGAGGTGGTGTCACATTCTCCAAAGTAATGCAGGGCATGGATCCAGGGCATGAGTTCATCGGAAAATGTGGAGGTCCAAGGATTTTTGAACACAAACGTTTCAATGGAAAAATAAAATTATAACCATTTAGACCTAGCACATATGTACCACTTAAGATAAACATATACCACACTTATGATATAACTCACATTATTTAAGACTACATTCAAATGGAGGCAAGTTTATCTACAATTTCGAATATATTCATTAATCCTCCAATACAAATCTTGGCTGAATGAGGTTCATTCTTCACTGCCAATGCTAATTCTTGAATTTATCATCAGCTTTTATTTCTCATAGCCCTATTTATTATATTTACATCTTTGTCTTTTGGAACTCTCAAGGTAATTTACATTTTAATATGCTCCAAACATTTTTTTGAGAGAGGACATGACTTAGGAACAAGGAATGACCACGGAGCAGTTGAATTTTGCAAGAGAAATAATTTAGTAATAGCCAACACCTGGTTCAAACACCATCACAGGCATAGGTATTCATGGAAATTTTCAAAATAAAGAGGTAGGTAACAATTACATTACATCATCGTTAAACATAGATTTAAGAATAGTATGATTCACTATGTTTCCCAGGGGTGGCTGCAGATTTGGACCAGATTTTAAGATGTTATGAAACAATTTAAAATTAAAAAGGATTAAAAAGAGTAAGAGAGTATTAAAGTGGAATGCAAAAGTTAATGGAGTAAAAAGGAAGGAATTTCAGGAAAAAACTTAATAAAAATATAGCTGATAATAAGGGGAGGCAAAGTCTTTAGGGTAGGGTAGGCCTAAAATATGGGATACTAAGTACAGCAAAAGAAACAATAAGAATGATAAACAAGAAAATTAAGAAGCCATGGATCACAGGGAAGAAGAATGTACAGAGAGATAAATAATAAACTTAGTTTAGAAATCAAATAAGAAAAACATAGGTGGAGGAAAGAACAGTACAAGGATATGAAAACATTTTGGAGACGCACTACACAAGAAAGATAGAGAATTGGAGGAGGTAGCAAGGAAAAAACTATACTGACCACAGAAAACAAGACAGGACAGTTATTAACAGAGTCAGAGGTGATTCAGGAAGGGTAGAAGGAATACTTAGAAGGTCTATGGTAAAGAGATAAGGGCAGCTGTCTTAGACATAGAGAGGGAATGCGATGTAGTTGAGGATTGCTTGGGTCAATGAATACTTGTTAGCAAGATAGAAAAGGCAATAAGGGAAATGAAGACAAGTAACACAGCAGGAATAAATATTCTCATAGAAATACTACAAGGTTTAGAGGAAAATTTAAGGAAGATATTTTGACTTTCTTAGTTCTATTTTGATCTTTAGCCCAAAAAAAGTAAAACAGCAGTTTGTATGTATTTGAAGAATATAGGACCATAAGTTTAATTTCAAATTCGCCCATGAAAGTTCTGAGAATCGTCAACTGAATGTTACAGAATGGTGAAAATAGCTACTCAGGCTTAGATCAGTAAGGGTTTATAAAAGGAAGTAACACATGGTGCCCTCAGAGTTATCAGAAAATTAGTAGAATAAATAGAAAATAAAATCAGAGTGTATTTGTGTGCTTTGTTGAGTGTTCAAAATATTAGAATAGACAAAGTGATGGAAATATTGTGGCATATAGGAGTAAAGGAGGAATAAAGGGACAGGCTACTAATTTGAAACTTGAATTGGACATCATTAGTTAAGAGTAGCAGGGGGAGAATCAGGATGAGTAGTGATAGGCAGGAGAGTTGGTTTGGTATGTGACAATAGAGCTCACCCAGTACTAAGCCCAACAGCATGTGAAATTTACACATCATGGTAGGGGGACCATTTACTTTCCCTTTACTGCCTGCGATTTCCCAGGATGACCTGGTTCTCAAAAAAGCACCCAGCTTGGGAGAAACTGAGGGTGTCAAGATACAATACCTGGAATCGAACCGGGGCCCTCTGGTCAGTAGCCCAGGGCTCTACCCACTGAACTACCATGCCCCTGGATATTTTATAAGTTTTGGAATTTAGGTACGAGCCTCAAATTACATTAAATTTGTCAACACACGTATCAATTCTCTGAATTAGAGAGTTCCTAAAATTTGTATGACTTCTTTAGATGTATTATGATATAAAGCTTTGAGAAACGGGTCCATGGTATTTAATGTGTGTCACTTATAAATTAAAACAATTTTAATGAGCTACTGTTTACTTACCGGTTAACAAAATCCTTAAAAATTTCAACAATCTTCAGTATGCAAATGCTAAAGGCTTTGATGGGCTTGTCTTCTATTTGATATGGCTTATGAAGATACAGATTAGTAAAAACTGTTTGAGCCAGTGAGTGTCCTTCTAGCCATGAAACGACACAGGCTAATGTTGAATCGATTATACCAATTTGTTCTGGCGCAGTAAGATCATCAAGCTTTAATGTTCCAGCCTGAAATGTTTATAATATATATATTAGATATAGGAAATTGTTCCAGTTTATTTATTTTTAATCAGTGCACATACCTGTACTGCTTGATCAAAACTTAGTGCCTTTTTGTTTCCCCTGTTGCATAACATTCCTGCATCCATTTTTGGATCCATCATTTCAATAGCAGACATTGCCTCAAAGAGACCGAACATTTCATCATGGAGCAATTCTCCAAGTTCGAGATCTTGTCATTTCAGGAAAGAGAAAAATAAAAATATTAACAACCCTACGCACGAAAATTAATTGGTACAAACATAAGAACAATATAAAATACCTTTAATACACTCAAAAAAATCATCGGTCACCTCCACCCAGTTGTAATCAACATCGGGCATCCAATGATTAGAGAGATCATCACAACCCATATTGTAACTGTAACGGAAAAATATATCAATGCAAACCATGAAACACATTTGTCAAGGCTGTAGCAAAACAACCGTGACTGAATTAAGGCTAATTTTTAAAATATTATATGGTTGCCACCACGATTGATATAACATTTAAAAACTTATCACTACTCACGACTCTTTTTGTTCGTCGTCTGTATCTCCAGTGTTATCCGCCATATTTACAAGGCTCAGAAGGGGAAGAAATGAGTACTAAACAATTTTGATTTCAAATTTCAAAACATTGTGTGACACTTCTAACCCTTCTAACATTTACAACACAAGGGTACATTTCGCAGCGTTGATTGCTGTTGGCGCTGTTGTTTTTGGCAAGTTTCGGTACGAATGACAAATGAAGACGATAAAAACCACGCAAGAGTAGGTTTTGACATAGTGACAGTTTATTTCAGTTTATTTGATAAACGTGTAGAATTAACGGTTGCTTGAAGTGGAGGAAAGTGAAACAGATGAAAATAACTTGAAGTTGAATATTCTGCTTGTGAAATTTTTATTTGTCTGTGATGGCTGATTCAGCTCGCAGTCTGCCGAATGTGTTAATAACAGGTCTGTGAATGTATTTGCAGGATAATGAAAAGTGATCTTTTTTGTGTCTAACTTGGAAAATTTTCCAGTGTTTTTATAATAGTTTTTAACACAAAAAATAGGTACCCCCGGAGTGGGAAAAACAACGTTATGTCAAAAGCTTGCAGACATGACCGGTATGGAGTGGATAGACGTTGGAAAAGTAGCCGAAGAAAAAGGATGTCTGGAGTCATATGATGAGGAATATCAATGCTCCGTCCTGGATGAGGATAAGGTACTCAATTTTTGATGGTGTAGCCTGCATACTAAGGTGCACTAATTGACGAACTAACAGCAGAAAACTTATTGTAATACCTAATTTTTTTACCGGGTTTTGTACATTTCAAAGGTCCTTGACGAAATGGAAGATGTGATGGACGAGGGAGGAAAAATAGTAGACTACCACGGATGTGACTTTTTTCCTGAGAGATGGTTTGATGCTGTTTTTGTACTGAGGGCCAACAATACAGTTCTTTATGACCGATTAGCTATTCGGTAACTATATTCAAATTAGTAAAGTACTTTTTGTTTGAAAAATATTGCACTAACCTGAATCTGGGGATGTTGTTTTTCTTTGAGATGCTGTTTGCCAATTTTTTCACTAATCGTGTTATAATTATTCACTTCCCTTTCTTCATTATTTCAAAAGACTAAGTCCTAACATATTTTATTAAATAAAATTGTTTATTACTTTTTATGAAAAGGAATGAAAAAAATGCAGTTAGGTTTTTGATGAACAATGAGACTAACCACTGCTACACTTCTAAGACCAGCATAGCCCTACGCCAACGCCGTAATACCCTACACTACTATCTTCTTCAACTCGACATACTTTTTGCCTCACCAAATATTCTCCTCCATCAGTCTTCAACATATCATTGCCACTCACTATGCCCTGTAACTATTTTTCCTGCCGCCTTCCATAAATGCCTCCTGGCAACCTTCGGCTTCTCTCTTCCTCTACCATACCTTGACCTCCTTCATTTATTTCTCTTTCCAGTCATTTGACTATTCCGTCCTCCACACCAGCATCTCAAATGCCTCTAATAGGATTTAATCTCTTGTCTCAATAGCCTAGTTACTGAACCGTACAAGGGTACATTCCATATAAATGTTTTAATAATTCCAAATTAATTACATAATATTGCATATCTTTCTTAGACAGTAGGCCCTGAAAAATCAACTGAAAGAGAATTTGACATAATTTGAGTTGTTGGGTCATTGTACAACTGCACTATTTTTTATTCCAAATTTTGAGAGATCCTAATAAAGATGCTTGCGGTTGTGTTCCTGAATCCTTAGTCCTTTCTATTAATGTTTTCTAAGTATCTATAATATTTCATGTCAGTGGATTGCCTTCATTTCTTTTTTTCAACTATTCAGCATCCATATGTTTGTATTTTCAGCCAGTTCTGATACTAATGTTGTTAAAATCATGTCTTTGAATCATAGAAACTAGTTGGTTTCCTATAAATAACCCATAATTAGTTAAAATGAACATTCTTCTGGCTGTGCAAGAGAATGCTAGGTAGAGCTTAGTATAGTAAAAGAGCAGAAATATATTTGGCAAAGTGAAGCTATGCTTTTGTTTTTTGTGTAAAAAATCTCGATGTGTGAATCTATTAAATTAATGGATGGCCAGTGATTGAATTAGACATTATTTTAAAGAGCTTGGTGTATGGAATTTACAAAAATTTTGAAATAGCCATGGACCAAGTCCTTTAAAATAATTTTCATTTTTAATAATGAGCTAGGGGATTTTTTTTAAACTGTGGAGAAAAATATTTGCAGAAGAACTCGCCCCCTACTAGGTATTTAACCCATGGAATTAAGTTATATTTGAGGGCATTTGAAAGCATTATATAATAATATGGTAAATGAATGCTGGATTTTAATTGCCAGGCAGGTATGCCACCAGTTACAGAAGAATTCTTCTCACCACTATTCATTAATAGTTTTTAATAAACTATGGCTCATGATGCATTGAATATGCTAATACCACTTTTTTGTAAATCGTTTTCTGAATGGTTTTTATTATGAACATTTGAAATTTGTGTGAAAGTAAAATAGATTGGTTTGGTAGCTTGGTTGTCTTACCTTTGGTATAAAATATAGATTCAGCTTTAAATCAAGAGGGTATTAACTGTTTTACGTTCATTTTGATGTTCCTACTAATTTGAATTATTTTAGAGAAAATGAGCAACCTTCTCTTTGATAAAAAAATTGAATCTTGTGGAACAAAAATTTACTTCTTAACTATAGGAAATTTAAAAAATCATATGCTATTTGGGAAGCATATAAAATAATATGTATACAGGTTTTGTTCATGAGCTTTACTCCCAAATTCATTGGGTGTTTGAAGGGATCTCAATTTTTAAAAGAGTTCAGTAAATATAGATCCCAGTGATCATTCTTCTCTGTTGAGGAATTGTGGAATAAGATTAAGTATCTGATGCAGATTACCTATATTGAAGAGAAAACTTAAAAATTCTTCCATACAAATGTCCAGCTTCTGGTGAAATCCAAAGTACAATCTTACGAGGGATGTTCAATAAAGATTTAATCTTGCATTTTTATTTGCATAATTTATTTTGTAAACATTTAATTTTGTGATATATTGCCCGCTTAATGTGCATCCCATGAAAGTTTCATTTATTTCTCTAGTAATGTGTCAGCGGCAGCCATTGTAAGTTGAAATATATTCAGTTCATCTATGGCAACAGTTTGCTTTTCACATAGATGTTTTTTTACATTGGGGAACAGGGAAAGGTCACATGGGCTGGACTATAGGGAGGATGAGGAACACACTTCACGTTGATTTTCATGAGATATTCAGCCTGCACTCAAATGTCCTGTTGTTTGGCCATGAGCAGTCTTGGAACCCATCGTTTTTGGGCAGTGTTTCTGTTAATTCTTAGATATATTTTCTGTTATATAGAAAGATGGTCAGGAATAATTATAAAAGTACTTACTATTTGCTCTAAATTTCATAGTCCCACCTACTGAGAGCCCATGTAGATGGCACCCAATGAAATTCTCAATATTTTTTTATAGTGCTCTTAATGCTATTCTAGAATCTTTTCTCGCAATTGCAGCAGAAATGCAAATATTGTTTTCAATTACAGCAGTGACTGGAGCACTAGGGTCCACCTTCCTTTGAAATTGTCCCTCTTTAATCCCTAAAGTGTGATGTTAATCGGAAGTATTTCACTCATCCAGTATGTGCGACATACTCTTTGCATCCAGCTTTTCAATAAGAATACACTGTTGTCTAAAAAAAAGGCACCCAGATAAATTTAAACATGCTGAACAAAAAGTACCCTATAGGCATGGAATTCACTCGACAATGCAAACGGTGCATCACGTACACTTCAAGAGTTAAACATTTAAACAATCTTCTTACTGGGCTATAGGGCAGAACAGACTCTCCATAAGCCTCCTTTTGCATTAAATGCCTCGGCTGATGATTTGTTCAGATGAAAGCAGAAATTCAATGCAGCCAGTGTATTGACTCCATCATTGCCATTGGGGAACTAAACATGTTTCAAGTTTCAGTGGTTGCCTCTGATGCAGTGCTGGAGTCAAATCGATGAAACTTGTACCACATGTACATTACGCATCATGCTAACAATGTATAATGCAATAGAGATTCATTTGCTTATGACATTTTAGTGGTTTGTTTTGGATGCTGTGGTTACTATGGTGCTACAGTAGTATTTTAGATAAAAATTCAAACTGGTAACCAGTTAATAAAATTGTCCAGACTCAAGTTGATTCCTCACATGGAAATTGAGTTGTCTCATACTCATTTATATAGAGAAGACTTTGATATATTTTAAGTTGACCGGGTAGGAATGAAACTCTGATTCATTAAATTAAGGGTTGAATTTCATATTTTAAGTTACATGAGGCTTTTATAGTGTTCCTATATTAATGGGTTTATGTTTTCATTATGTTCATGAGAATTTTGCATTGCAGGGGCTACAGCACCAAAAAACTAGAAGAAAATATTCAGAGTGAAATATTCCAAGTCCTTCTGGATGAAGCCAAGGAATCGTACGCAAGTGAAATAGTACACGAGTTGCAAAACAATACATTGGAAGAAATGGAGAAAAACTTAACTGACATAAAAAATTGGATTGAGGTGTGGAAAAATAAATAGTATATGTAGTTGGGAATAACCAATGGGGGATGATGGGGATATTTGACATTTCTAACGACTAAATACTTTTACAAAATAAAGTTACTATATACAAACAAAAAGCTTTTTCATTTATTGCAAATTGAAATCCTATAAATATGTTACAGGGACTTTAATGATACATTAATTCAAGCATAAGTAAACCAGCAGCTATTGTATTCCAAGAAGCCTGTTAACAAATATTGCAAGAAAAACATTCTTCCCTTTTCTGAAAATATTTTACCTGGACCCTGACTGATCTGTGCATGCATATTCCATGACTGGAGGACAAAAGTACTCAACATTAAACTTTCAAATATTGAGATTCTATCTAGTTACATAGTATTTGATAGTTTGAATATACACCATTTTATATTAATAACAAACATTCCCTTTGATCTCCCTTAATCCAATAGCATTTTATGCCATTTATATCACAGACTGCTTATGTGTTTTTCACACGGGTGCACTGTCTCTTATGGTTATCACTTTCCAAAATCAGCCACCTTAGCAGAAATAACATTGTTTACTTTCCATTCCCATCTCAAGGAAAAAATAACTGAAATATACTAGTGTACAGAAAGTATGTGCGTGCACAGTATTATGATGCAGCTATCAAAATTAACTGCTTTTGTGTTAGTAGAAGAAGCTACTTACTGAATGTGATTCTTTTAAAATGATAATAAACATACAAAATGAAATTTTCAGATAATAACATCACTATTTTGTGGCCCTTACTTCCTTAGTGTAATCAACTATGAACATAACATTGGAAGTAAGGTATGGCAGCCTCTTGAAGGCACAACAAAGTTCAGAAGTGTGTACAAGATAATGCATCTTTCCCATGCTGCATTGATGAATGTACTTCACATCACGAGCATTTAAGCACTTTCACTGGGCAAACTCACTGACTTAAGTGCCTAAAAACTTTTCAAAATGTTGGCATTAAGCCAAGTCATTAAAAATGTCTGCTACATACAACAAAGTTTATAACAAATTACACTCAAATCTTTTGCCTAATGGTCAAAGAAACCATTCCATCGGGCAGCTTTTTCATAATGCTCCAAGCTTCAATCCTTGAAAGAGGAGTGACATCAATTCCATTCACTACAAGAAGCTCATCTCCAACATGGAGACCCCCATGTTTCTCGGCAGCACCGCCTGGAAAGAAGAAATAGTGCACATTAGTATTGCTTTTATTGCTGGATAAATTAATTCCAGAAAATGGCACATCTTGTTTTGGAAGCAAAATCTGTATTATCATTGAATGGAATGATGTCTTAGTCCAAGCATATGGTTTGACAAGTATTTTTGTGGGGCCTTGTTTTACATTATCATAATGCTTAAAATGATGTCAGTGACATGGCATTGTTCTGTTGAGGGATTCGTCACTGGATAAAGAATCAAAAATTTTTTTTGGAACCTTATGTATAACCTACAGCTGAAGTCATTTGTGACCTTAGATTTAAGAAGAGGAAAAGCGAAACATCCTTACTCTTTCAACAAAGGGCACCAAAGACAACAGAGTTTTTCATTACATTTGACGGAATCCACTTTTGAGAATCCTCCACAGGATATGCAAGCACAAACTGAAATATCACTTCAAAATTACCAAAACTGGGGATTAAACCCCTACCCTCAGTGAATGCAGCTGGTAACACATTAGCCAATGATTAGTAACTAATTAGTCCATTGTGGTCCATAGCTAATTAGTCCATTGTGGCTAAGGAAAGACTCGCACACAATTTATCATATTTTAATATAAAAATTAAAGCACTATTTCAACCTGAACAGATTATAAGGATGTATATCACTCTTCATGCTCAATAAGAGCATGGATAAAGGGTAACTTTTACACTGATCAAATTAAAATCACTACAATGGATATCAAAATATTCATGGTTTTATTTTATTATGAGGAAGAGAGCAAATTTGGGAAAGATGAAAAGACAAAATGCCATATATTTCTAACTATTTATAAATAGTAATTATGCACGCATTTCAATTTACATACCTTTCATGTACATATTTGATATAGCTGTTGATCCCTCAATCAGTGACTTGCACGCAAACAAAAGAAATATGGGTCATTACAATGACAAATTATGTATTTGTGGTCTTGTACCATAATTAATACTCTCAGCAAAATCTGTGTTTGTTGTTTTTGCTGAAATTTGAAGTTGAAATGTCAAAGTGCCTTTTATCTTTAGATAGAATCTACTGGCCTGGTATGTACATGTTTTCTGAAGCTGAGCACTTACTAATGCAATGTTAACTGGAAGCCACTGTGCAATGTTCAATCATATGTAATTTCCTATTGCAATTTTGATCAGGCGCAAATACAGTAGTTCAATTATAAGAGTGAATAAACAAATTATCATACCAGTAAATATTTTTTTGACTGTTAATGGCTTATCTCCTGAAGGTGAATCTTTTCCTCCTTCCAGACTGAATCCTAAACCAGCACCATCTTTAGTTAAAGCCAAGGTCTCAGGTGGTCCCCTTGATTCTTGCTCTAATTTCTTCTCAGCTGAAACAGTAATTCAGTTGAATTAGGACAGAGAAAAATGATATCAGTCAACCTAGCATGTGTTAATAAATATTTTTTTAGGATTATTAGGATTTTTTTTAAATCTATACCAATGAATCTGGAACAAGTTTCCAATAATTTTGAGCTCCAGGGCAAGCATATCAGGAACAATTAGAGATTTTGTTAAGTTCACAGATGGTCGAAAGGACTTAATTAAAATTATGATATTGCAACATCCATTTCAGTGTGGTAGCCATGAAACTGGAACATGTTTTGATACTTATAGCCTTATTGACCCAATATAAATTATCAGCTTGGTCCTGAGATGTTTACCCAATTACATATTTTATTACCAAACAGAATCACAGAATCACCTAAACTTTACTGCTATATTTCCTCATTCCACATACTTTTCTATGAATGAGATTTCTCATTAACACTCTCTCTTGATAGGAATTTTATTTTAAATTTTAATTTAAAGAACTACAGCACAGATCAACTAACTGCCTATGTGGCCTTAAAGAAGAAATGAATTTAATTTGGTAGTGTTTCTAGATGCTAAACACAAAAAATCTGTTTTAGAATTCTTTTATCATTTATGGAAACAAATTTCAATACTAATAAGCTAAAATATACATTTAAATTTAGGTAATTACATTGAGCTAAAAAAATTTTAATTATTTTTTAAAGAGTAGGCCTTTAGTGGAGCAAGTTTAACACCTTTAAGTTCTTGGTAAAGGAAAATAAAAACTTAATCACAAAAAAGCAAGTGACCCAGAATGCTAATGGGCTTGTGTCTTAGCAGAGCTAATAATGTTTTAGATAAATTAAAAGAAAGCAGTGGGAATCACTATACCAGTAACTTGTATGCATCCATGAATGCTGAGGTGGACACAAAGCTGAAAGATTTGCAGTGAAAATGTTAAAAAGAGCTTTCCTAAAGCTTGCATTCTTTAAGTGCAAATTTCTTGCAAGTTATTAACATTTTACAGCACCATTTGTGTGCTTGAAATCCCTCATGCTATCGCATTACATCTGCAATACATTTGTCTTTTACTCTATGAATTGGAAGTTCAATGCTCACTAATCAAACATGATAGTAACAAATTTATCTTTCTCCTCCAAAAATTCTTACCTGTTTCCTCAGCAACATCACCACTCCCTTCAGTTGGTTGCTCTAGTATTCTAGGCGGCCGATTACTTGAGCCTATACTTCGCATTGCTACTGCAGACAATGCAGCCATGCTTAATTCAGCAGCCCCATTAGCACCTTGAGATGGTGCTGGATGAGATTGGGAGTTTTCTGGCCTTGACCTGGACACCACTAAGACGACTTCAGAACGAGGTGCCTGTGAGAAACAAGGTAAATTTTAATACTAGGAAACATTTTGTACAGTGTCATTAAACACTAAAAACCACCGAAAAAATTTATCAGAAATATGAATGCGTCTGAAAATATTTACGGTACATACTTAAACTGTAAAATTTGGTATCAACATTAGCAAAAAATGATGATGTTATAGTTGTACCAAATTTTGGTAGCTATTCGTTCGTGAAGTTTCTTAGATAATACTAAAGTTAGGTTTGCCCATGAAAACTGACCAATATGGTAGGAAATAGCATTGGGCAGAGTGGCGTTATTATTTCATGATATAATAGACTCATTGTGACCTTGAGCATATTATACCTACGTTTAAATTTTGAATGTGTAAAGTCCTAGACCCTATTCTCTCCCTCTTGTTAGATATCATTCAATTTCATAGATCCCTCCCCATCCCATAATCCTTTTTTCTGGACTGACCCTTAAAGGATTTAACATGCTTGGTCCTATACTGATGCTATATAGATCCTCGAAATTGCATCATTTTGGCTTTGCTTGCTTAGATGAAGATACGGGGGAAAGTTGAACTCATGTGGGGAGGGCAATCATTTTTTAATTAGTTTTAAGAAACACCTATGCTTAAAGTATGAAATACCTCTAATGCACGCGTCAAACAAACGAAGACTCTTATAAGAAATCCGGTCTATTTTTTAAATTATTAACAGGCTAATCTTATACGCGAATATTTTAATTTCGCGTTGACCAATGGACGGCGATGAGGGATACAGATCGTGTCGAAAACTACAATCGGGCAAAAACTAAAGCGTAAAACCCAGAGCATATGACCAAGGAAAAGATAACGGCGCCGGAGATAACTTGGCTTCCCACTCTTTGCAGGATTAATAACAAACACGTTTAAGAGTAATCCGACGGGAAACGCGACCTTCACCTAGTGGCCATCGCGAGCCTTCAGAAAACACCCTCACCTTCACGCTCACCCGCACCCCAAAGGCCGAGTTCCGTCTATACCCACCACTCCGGCACACATACCCGCGTGCAAAAAAATGAACTATCCACTTATGGGTCTACCGCTCTCGGGACAAGTGGCTTATGGGACCGTCTCCCCCCTTGCACGTCCGCGAAAGGGAGGGGGGGGGGGCTAGTGGCGTGGACGACAAGAGAAGCCCTTAGTGCCACGGGAAACAGTATCGGGAGGAGGTGATGAAGGGGGATTGCATGACTGACGCGCATCTGTTTACGGCAGGGCATAGCGTCAATTTATAATTGCCGCTAATTGTCACTCCTCTGAAGTGGCAAGTTTCCTTATCTGGCTGCGTCAACTCTTAGCTCTTCCAGAGCGCTTCTCTGCGTCGATAAATCGCCCAGGGGCCTCTGGACGGCTAGTGGAAAACCTTTTTGCGCGAAAAGAACGAGGCGAAAGATGACTGAAAAACTATCTAAAATTGCATGCAGGAAATCCATTGATTATTTCCAAACTAGCGTCCAAGGATGATTAATGAGTCATAATTATTGTATTGTAATATTAACATTAGATGTGAAATTTTTTGTGTGAACAACAGGAGATATGGCTTCCATAAAATACCATAAATATTTAACAGGTGTATTCTAGTTTTACATAAGCTAAGATAAGCTGAAATTGCCAATTTAAACTTAAAAAGTTTATTGCTGTTTTAATTAAAAAACTTCAAGGTACATAACCGTATACTATAATTAACGAGTTGAGTTTCACAACGCAGATTTTGAATGTTCCCTTTGTATTCATGATCGTACTTCATGATGTTGATTTATAAAATGTGCAGACTCAGTTCCTCATAAGTTCTTATTATAATATAATAAATACTATATATATATTTAATGTACGAAATAATCACCAATTGATTCGCTGATTATTATCGACGGCATACCTTCCATTGTCCAACATCCTTCAGCTTTCATTCGGACTATAGTAACCAGGGTTGGATGCACAGAATCTCAATGTTATATCCAATTTTTTCCTGTTTCACTAAGGCTACAACTGTGCATTATTTTCTTGTGCAAATTAGCGGTTTGCTTTACAGTTGCCTTTGAAAAATACGCAAAAAATAGACATTGGCATATTTTGAAAAATAAACACTTCAATTTCACACTTTAAAAATACAAACGCAATTGTTATGAAACAATATTGGGAGTTCGAGCCTGAAAATCGCAAAACTTGTTGAACGATTCCTCTGCGGATGGGAAGTTGGGGGGGAAGGGCTTCTGTACCCCTTGTATCTGCGTCAATATTTTCCCTCAAAAATAAGTTTCAACTTTTCGATTTTAGCTTGGAAAAAGAAAACCAACGAAGTTACGTTAAATCCCCCAATGCTGAATTAAATTCGCGTCTCCGATGAGGATTCGCATTTATGAGGCTTCTTCGTAAAGCCACTAAACTACACACCCCTCCTTCCGAATTCTCCGCATACCGATCCGAATCGCATTCCAACCGACGAGGTAACAGATCCCCATTTGGCGAGCGACAGTTTGAGAACAGCTGCATGCGGAAAGGGGAAAAAGGTTGTCGGCGACGGAAGCCATAGCTAGAAGCCGGCCAGACCTACCTTAAGGATGGAGATAGCCTCGCGGTGCGTTGCACCTTTAGTACTCTTGCCGTTGATCGAGAGTATACGATCTCCTCGCTGAACGCGACCGTCCCTTTCCGCTGGACTTCCGGCCAACACCTTGTGGACCTGCAGTACATAAAAATAGAGGCATCATTATTTCACCATCATCTGGCCAAATTAAATCGAGAGAAGAACGTTATTTAGCATGACGGCAGAAAAATAGAAAATCCCCCACATTCCAAATAAGTTGGCAAATGAAAACCCGGATCTTCTATCGAATTGCTGCTCATCGATTTTTAAGTGCTGGAAAATATTACATTTCGACTCATATGCACACTTACAGTAAGAGATAACGATTTTTAAAATTATGTTAATAATCACTTCCTTTTTTCGTAGCTTTGGGATTTCCCTGAAAACTCAAGTTATAATTGAGTCGAGAGCGAGTTTATACAAATGTTTAGAGCACAATTCTGACAATCTTGGTTTATTTTATAATCAATTTAAGCTTCGTATGTCAGTGATGTTTTTTTTTAATTGCCATCTTTCAAACAAAAAGTATCATTTTACCGGAGAGGACTTAAAAATGGAATAATACGTTAGTCATCCTCCGTCTAATTTTATTCCATCCAATTAAAATGTTTAAATAAGAAAGAAGTTATATTCTGTAATACTACATGCATTTGCAATCAAAAAGGAATAACTATAGGTGTTTAGCATTAACGTTTTCCTAGAAGAAATGCCGATAACTGAATTACATTAGTGCAAGATCAATTCTTAAGACTTGCGAGAGAAGATTGAAAATATTGTTAAAATTGATTATCTGGCAAGCTACCTTGTTAATTTGGCCAACTAGTATTATTGCCTGATTTCCTCCCAATTAGATTTTATTTTCTGAATAATTCATAAAGCAAAGGGAATCGTGCTGAACCAATATCCGTTTTGAGAAAGGCGGAAAAACTGCAAGGATGAATGTAGATCACACCAGCCTTTTGTTTCACAGAAGGTTTTCTGTTCTCCGGAATTAACCGCTTCGGCATGACTCACCGTGATCTCCTTGGCCTCATAATCAGCGCCACCGGCCAACGTGATGCCCACACTACCGCCCGCCATTTCGCGGTGCAGCACCACCACTTCTACTTCATGCACCAAAGGCGTCCCTCCGCCATTGGAAGACGCCTCGTCCAGCGACTGGTTTGCCTCCTCGATCAGTTGCTGCAGCTCCTGAGGATTCAAGAATGGCAGCTGTCATACTAGATTGCTAGCAGTTTTAAAATAAGCATTATCACTACGAAAAAAACTCCGAATTACAGAAATACGATGGTACAATCCAGCAGTAAATCGTTCATGAATATGATGATATTCATGTGAAAAATGAATTCAAACTCGAATAAAAATTTGCCTCAGTAAATTTATAGAAGGATGAAGCAAAATTCACTAAGCCATGGTAGGTAAATGAATTGTTGCTACAAGTAATACTCTCCATAGGCATTAGGTTCATTGTGGGGAGGTCTGGGTTGGGAGCCATTAGTATAAAACGATACTCTTGAGGTATATTGAAAGTTAAGTTTTAATACAATTTTATATGAGATATCTTGCCGATGGAAAGCAATATTTGGCACAGTACATGGCCTTACTGAAAGGTTCTTTTTATGCATCAATGAAAATTCGATTGAAGCTAAACGCTATAAGGGATATTTATTTGGTGGCGAATAGGAAATGATATATCACTCATATCTGACAAACAATGCAGGAAGCTACTTTTTCGTCACCCGTCATTTATGGCAATTCCAAGCGCAATTTAAAATTTGGTGTTGGAATGAGTTTAACTCACCTGCGGCGAGATTAGGCTGGTTGAAGACGCGAGAGAGGTTATGCTTCCGAACTGGTCGCGGTGGTTGGTCGCCAAATTGTTGACCGATCCATAATGTGCTGGCGTCGGCATGTTACTGTCCTCGCTGGTCGTCGAGTCAAGCGAAGAGACGCGAGTGTGTACCGCTGTGCCTGGATTGGTAGTCGTGCTGGATACTTTGGACCTCGATACAGTCGAGCTCCTACCATTCGCCGACACCGCAAGTTCAGTCTTCTCAAATGCCTTGCGGATATCGTTGACGCTCACGGATCGCCTGTTGCCGGGCCTCTGGCTGCCTAATGCAGGTGCGGTCGGTGCTGTCGGGGAAAGTGCGGAGGGATTTTTTGGTTCTGGCGTCGATTCCTGCCTGCTCATTTTCCCCTTTCCCTCTGGAGGGGAAAAACTGTCTTTTCCTGATCCCAGGCTGCGAGTATTTTCACTGCAATCGTTGAAAGACAAGGGTCTATTTGAAGAAGTCTTCTTCTCTCTTAACCGGACAGCATCTGACTTCAGAATATCACCATTGTTTTGGGGCACTGATGTGAGGGAAGATGTCTCCAAAGACGAAAGCACAGTATACGACTCGTCAACTTTGAGACGTGATCCTTCTGGGGTCGAAGAGACGCGCCCTTCGTCCTGGTACTCGACGAGTGACTTTTTGGAGGGCTTCCTAGCCGGCCCGTTGACAATCGCGGTGTTCGTTGTGACGGATGATGCAACAGGATTTGTCGGTGAAGGAAGTGTGGACGCATCATTAGATATTATCTGCCACTTTTCTGCAATTGTCCGAAAAACATTTCCAGAATCTTTTTGCTTCTCGGAATACGACCTGCTTCTGGACTTATCAACATCTGAGCCCATTTTTCGGCTGATAAAGTCGATTTCATCTTCAAAGGAGAGCTCCTTGTACGCATGGGATTCCTGAACGTTCAAGGTCTGCCTCACTTCCGTCTTGGGAGCGTACTTCTTTTCCAGCTCCATCCACCTGTCAATTCGAACACCAGATGGCGATGTAAAAGAGTCACGTTTCATGTCTTCTCCGGCAGAAACATCATCCGCTGTATGTACTTCAGCCTTTTTGTCTTCTTTGTGCGAGCCACAAACGCTCTCAGTCGTTGAATATTCCGATATAGGAGAGGTTGCACGGGGTGAGGAAGACATGGAAGGATAAGGCTCGGCCACTCTTCTCTGTGCTGGCATCGCAGGCTCCACTAATTCCACATTTCCATTCACGAAGGGGTATTCAATTATTTCATCTACATATGCCACCTTTATGTCCATGTTCCTCGCAGATTCGATATCATGTAAATCATTTATCTCTCTAGATGTTTGATAATGAGTTATTCCGTTGGACCGGGGCAAGGCACTGTTTGTGGATGGAATGGTTTCCGCTTTTGCGGCATCTTCAACGTCAGCCTCTGTTCCGCTTCCATCTTCTTCAAACTTCCTCTTTATCAATGGTGACCCCACCTTAACATCCCTGCCACTGCTGTATTTTGCTGATGAGAGAACGTTCTTCCTATTTATAGCTTCCACGCTCTGTGCCTTCAGAACCCTTCTATTACTGCTGCTGTCGCTTCCACTACCTCCGTGGCCCCCATCTTGAGACCCAGAAGTAACCGTGGAGGCGGTTGAAGCGGCGGAAGACACTGAAGCAGTGGTCTCCGACGATAAGGTGCGTCGTAGAGGTCGCCGATCTGGGGAGCCTGTTCTTTCTGAAGCACTACCGGCCGAACGCCTTGACGTAGACAGAGCCCTATTCCTTTCGTCTGAGTGGATCCTCTCTCTGGAGATATGCTGCCTTGGAGCACTAGGGCGATGGCCACCGTCTGAGGTGTCACCTGGGAGAGGAGATGAAGGAGGGGAAAAGCCGTGCGATATACTAGAGCGACTGGAGCTGACGGCAGAATCGTTGTCACTATCTTCGGCTGATGCCCCTCTGGAGTGTGGAACGTGAAGCAAACCACGATGGGTTGACTTTCCGTTATGGCCATCCACAAAAGAGCTGGGCGTTCCATTGCTCTTAATCACAGGAACCACCTCGTCTTCCTTTGAGGAATCCGTTTGGCAGATTTGACCAAAGTCGAAGCTCGAGTCGGAGCGAGGAGAAGTGATGCTCTCCAACGACTTAGGTTCTGGTCCCAACGGTGAAGACGGTACCAAGCCATACCCATTAGAGGTGCGAGGTGGTTTAGAAGGGGCGATAATCTTAGAGGATTCTTGACTGTGATTTCGCATTTCGTCACGACTTGACTCGAATGGTGAAGAAGATAGTCCGTGGACTGAAAGGGATCTCCTTTTGAAGGCTGGAGAATATTTTGGAAGGTCGGGTAGCGGTGCTTGACTCTTCCAAGGAGGAGAAGTTAGGGTTACTCCGTTGCTGTTAATGGTGTTGTGGTTATTATTGGCAGTGTTTTGCATCTTTATAGGATGACCGTTCATGCTCTCCGACCATCTCTTCTGCTGCTTACTTTCGCACCTAGGCAATGTGGAGGTTTTACAGTTGCCACTTATGATGATGGCATCGCGACTTTTAATCTCAGGTAGATCAAAGAGTGATTGCTCACACCTAGCCACCTCTGCCTTCTCCGGGATAACCAGCCCGCGAAGCTTTGAAACGTTCTTCCTTCGTTGCTCTATCATAGCGTTGAGAGATGACTTACGGGCATCATCCTGTCCATTGTTACAGCTGTATCTGTAATTATAACTTCCACCGATGGAATGCCTTTTAGGAGTGGCGACGTCTACAAGGCTCTGTGACCTTGAGTGGAGAGTTCCAGATCTCGTAGATGGATAATTTGAAGACCTCCACGACGCGGAATCTGGTGAACTTGGTCGGTGTTCCAACATGGATGTAACTGTCCTCTCCGCCGCCACTGGAGGTGGTCTAGGTATTGCCGTTGGCTTCCTGGGCAATGTAGCGTAAGCGACTCCACCACTTGAGTAAGATGAGGCTGAGGAAAGAGAAGAATCTGGCGAGCAGGAGGCAGAAGAGGAGGTCAAATCCATGGTGCTCCTTGCACGGGCGAAATCTAAAGTCCTAGAGCCATCTCCGTTGCCTTCCGTGCAGTTTGAGACATCTCCCGAGCTGCAATGCACGGCGTTCTTGTACAAGATGCTTGACGTGTGCATGCCAGGTGAATGTGTGGAGGGAGACGACGAGTGATCGTTCACACGTCCCAGGCCGTCCACTCCTAACATAGACTTGGACAGGTGATTTCTTCCGAGTGAGTCGTCCCATTGAGGGATCTTTCGACTTCCGGAAGCGCTCTTGTGACTCGGGTCTTCTGACATCTCGTACTTGCCGGGACTCCTGACAGCGGGGACGGGAGCAACCGTTGGAAGGCCTTTCTCTCCCGAACCTTCTTTCTGGAACATGGCAATTTTGTCCCTCACGCTCTTCTCACTCTTTTCGTCCTTCATCCAGTGCCTCCTCTCCGCGTTCGATCGCGGCGTGAGGCGAGTGGAGAAGTTGGGGATGTCTCTGGGGGAGACGGGCTTTCGCGTGGGCGGGGTCGGAGGGAGGGATTTCGGCCGGCTCGGGGGGGCCGCTTCCGAGAGGTCCTTCTGCGGAGGGCAGGAGGCCGGAAGCGGTGGGGGTGGCGTGTCCGGGGGAGAGTCCATGATGGAGGAGTTCGCCGAAGACTTGGTCATCGAGAGATCCGAGGTCATGGTGATGGCTGCCATGCGTAAAGGCTCCTGATAGTTTGGAGGAAATTCGTGGCCATCTGGAGGAAGGCGCGAGAAGCTCGGAGGGAGTGAGGAGTCTTCGGGGGAGTGAGAGAATCCGTTTGAGATACTGGAGGACGACTGCACGGACAGCAGCGAGTCCATATTCCCTAACCCTGAGGAGAGAGAAAAGAACAAGTGTTACACGATTTATTATTTGCAATCAGGAAATATTTATGATGAACATCTTAAAAGACTATTATATAACTAATTTTAGTATCCACCACTAAAAACGGGGGTTCGGTATCTCATTTCATTTTCTATAAATTGTATTTGATTGCTACATTTAAAAGGAACTATCTTCGTTGATGGCTGATGATAAATTATTCAGCAAAGAGATTACGAGTAAAAATAATTGAACGGACTAAGATAGATGGCACGAACTGAAGTCTCGGACTGCCAGTTTTTAGCAATGTGAAAATAGAATTTAGGTCCTGCTAAATAACATGACTTCCGTACTTAAGGGTAAATATATTAAACTTGGGAACAAAATCTTTAATAATTACGAATTGAGATTGAAAGGTGAATGTTATTAATTCAAAATGCAATTGTGGTAGAATACAAGCCTTCTTTATGGTACTACTAAAATAAATCTTTAGTGGTTTATGGCTGCAGGGTAATATATTAAATAACAGACGCGTACGTAAGAAATTGTAATGAAAACCACACAACTCACACATTTGAATGGAACACAGTAATAATAAACATTAGCAGGGAGTGTGAATGTTATCGACGGTACAAGAAGATGGCAGCGATGGAATACAAATTAAATTAGATCATATAGATACATCCATACCAGGAAATAATGAAAATCAGAAACAACAAAACGATATTCAACACAACTCTACTAATTCTACTCTCAAATAATTAACGTAATAATCTACACTTACCACTCAAATTCAAGAATTGAAATGAAAAACTAAATGAATATAACGCGCAGGCATTAAAAATGTATACCTCTAAAATTTGCATGAAATCAATAATATTTTTTCATTTATGCTACTGCCATATTGCGAAAATAGTATAGATGACGTCGTTGTCTTGTCTGACGCCGACGTAATTAAGAAGCGATAAAAAATTAAAATAGTACTATGAAATAGATGGTACCTTATATACGACATGCAATGTAAATAGTAACGCCTGTCGCCTTTCCGAGGGCGTAGGCAATAATTTGGTCACATTACTACCAAAGTAAATGTTTGTTTATTATGGGGAATGCAAAGGGTATCTTCTCCCTTGAAGTGATATGTAATTTAGTAGCTGACTAAAAGATCACTTAAAACCAATGTCTTGTGTTGTTTATCCAGTGTTTAGAAGACGAAACATTAAATTCCCGTTAAAATTCTCATTATACGATAGGCATGCTCAGTCACTCGACTAGCTTTTCTGCAAACAGTGCTCAAGCTGCTTACTGTGCTTCTGATTATTTGTTCTGAAAAATTGTTATGAAAATGCGACGCGGTGCCCTACGTAATTCATTCATTGTCGCATGTATGACACCACCACACATGGATTAGAGAGTGTGTTCATTTTGCTCGTCCAAAACGAATGTCACAGCTTAGAACTCGAAAGCCTGTAACATGGTTGACGGGAAAGCCCAAAGCATTCTGCTGGGGCGATAGTGTGTGCATCATCACCTAATGATCAAAAAAGAAAATCATAAAGCCAGCTCAATGCCAAGAGACGTAAAGACATGGGGCGGAGGAGTGAAATTATATCCAGAGGGAAGGGCGAAAGGGAATAGCCATAAAATGGAAATTTAAGACACCGCGGTGAATAGCGTCCTACCTCCCACGCCATATACCCTGACCATTCGCTCCTCTCCCACCTCCCCTATCTCCTCACATTCCCTTCACGCCGATCTCTTCCCTCCCTCGCAAACCCTTTCCCCTCCCGCCCACCCACGTCCGCTAACGAAGGGTGTGCTGTCACGTCCGCGGACTCCACCCTCCCGCGTCCCCGGTACACCAGCAAGCACCGCCGATAAGGTCCTCTCCGGGAAAAAAGAGGGACGGACGGCAGCGAAAGAAATTCATCGCCGGCCTGGGAAAGTTATCGGCGTCGAAGAGGATTAAATCCCTCTTCCACACCTCAACTCCTCCCCTCCGATGGACGGACGAGAGGGTGGGAGAATGGGGTGGTAGCGTGAGGTGTGCGCGGGCATGGAGTGGGGACCCGGCGGCGATGGAAGGGGGGGGGGGG
>LYUA01000057.1:837376-850534 GCA_002093875.1 Calopteryx splendens | reverse complement strand
GGGGCTCCATTCAGGCCTCCCGAACGAGTGGGTGGAGATGGAAGAAGGTGAGGGGGAAAAGAGCGAGCCAGTCTTCCCACGTCCTTTTGTCAAACCCATTGTTCGATCGCAGCCCAGCTTTCGTCAAGGCTAATAAAGAGATTTTATGTGGCAATCTCGCCCATTCGACTGTTTTATTTCGCCGCGCCACCGCAATCATTATTCCCCCCCCCTCCGCGGACTTCTGCCATCTTGTCTCCTTTCGCCCTCACCCCGTCACCTCCCCCATCCCCCAACCTAAGTCCGAAAACCTCTCTCCTCTTGTTGACTCTGAGGCTACCCTGAGCGGTCCCTTCCTTCTAAACAACCTGCCACTAAACAACCCGCCACTAAACACCCCACTTTTCCCCACCTTCCAAGTGAGCAGCCCTCCCTATCCACCTCCCAATTATTCCTCCTTTCCTAAGCTCCCCCCTTTCCGCCCCCGACAGTCCCGTCTGGAGATACCGACCCTTCCTCCACCCTCTTCTCTGGATCCCAAAACCCTTCCCGCCCCGTGCCTCCCGATCGATCGGGGGGAGGGGGGTCCATTAATTTTTATCTCTTCGACAGCTTCCGAGGCTAAAAACATTGAGATTGCCCTAAAGACTTCATCAAATTGGAAGTTAATCGCTCGACTCCTACAAGGAATCGGCCGCGGCGAACCCCATCGCCGCAGCTTGTTTGACACATGCAGGTCAGAATTTTAAGGTTAGCAAAAGGAGCGTTATAAGGTCTTAAACAGGTGGCAGTGGGAGTGGGCTGGAGGAGAGTGTGGGACCTCTGACGGCGATAAGGAGGTGTGGGGAGCAGGCGAAGCGAGAATGTGAGAGGGAGTGGGATTGGTGGAGAGATTGATGGTAACTGCCTTCATTTGGGGCAAGATGTAGACTATTAAGTCACCAAGTCCACCCAGGCTAATGCGGTCATTAGTTCCAGATTTATCCCAAGTCAGTCCCCTACGCACGTTTACAACCCGTAGTGGTTTCCTCGTCTATTTGTTAAGCAAATTAAGGAAAATATTAATTTGCAAGGACTGAAAAAGTTTTTTGAAACAGTTTTTGAAAAGTTGATACATTAAATAAGGCAACAGTCGTCTCCAATAAAAGAAGTTCAAGAATTTATTGATTGTTAAATATTATTAGGATATTCCATTTCGTAGTTCATGAGCGACTTCGTAAAACTGATCCTTTTATGGTATAATATTACTTGACTATTAATGCAGATACGCATGTGTATCAAGTAGTACTTCACAAGTAACCACGTCAAACGATCTCCGATGGTCAAACATGAGATCTCTAGTTTCACCAAGTTGAGTTAGACCATCTCTAGTTGAACCAAGTTTTATGGAAAGGGAACAGCCAAATAATACCAGGCGGCCGTTTATTGCCTACACTTCAAGGGATGCCCACGCCGAAGAATCTTAAACTTGGATACAATAACCTCACGCCATGCCATATAAATATGCGCACATAAAAACCAAATCTTTTCGAGAAAATAATATATTAAAATTCCAAACTGTTAAAAGGAAGAGTGCGGGAAAAACGCCAGTTGCTTGACTTTGATATTTTAGCGAAGTAAAATGCCTGTGGGTAAACACCTATATAAGAAGGGAGTGTTTGAAAAATATGTGAAGCCAATTGAGTGGTAGAAATGGTACGTTGAGAGTGGGAGTGGGGTTTTGTGGAGGGGGTGTTGTTTGCGTGTGTAGAAGTGGAAGGAAGTTCGAGGCAAAGAGAGAATGTATACTCGGCCCTAATCGGAGGAGACTCATTCAATGGAACCTCATGTACCTTGCCTCTCTATACTCTCCGCCTTTCATCGACAAGCAATACATAACATAGCCGATAGTAAAGACACTGCACTCTACGAGAGCATGCCTCAGCGTGCGGTGTTCCCGGCATACCCTTCAACGCATACATCGTCCACCTCGCCGAACGATGCTTCCCGAGTCATCTCGAGTGGTCATGATAAAATAATTGCGGAAAAGCAAAGATCAAAGTTCACCGCAGAGCTTGAAACGAAGAACTGCGGTCCACTGTATGTGCGCAATCTGGATCGGGGGTATCCCATCAATTTCGACATTCTAGATAACCGAGGCAATACTTCTAGAATTGTAATCATTTCACAGAACACGTGACGCACTATCACTCAATCCAACTATTCTATTAATAAAGCGCGCGTTTATACTGGGATACCTGTAAACATGTATGAATAACGACTAGCATTATTATTTTACAGAGAAGGCCGTGCAATGAGAGACGAGCGGACGAGAGAACCAAATCTCATCTTTTGCTTGACCACTTAAAAGATTATCGGAGAAGCATCACTATTCCTTCGTCGTCTCGCACGACGCATCCCTGATATGAAAGAGTGCCCCTTCATTTTTTTTGCCTGAATTTCCGGCATTCGAACGACCGGACATTCCGGCCTGGAAGGGAACTCGCGACAAAAAAGCAAACCGACTGAGTGGCATACCGCCCTTTGTGCCGTCGGTTGGAACTTACCTCGTCCACTTTGTCAATAAAAAAAAAGATCTCGGCTCCACGTTTAAGATCTAAGAGAGACGGCAAATCCCACTCACGGGGCCCAGTAATGGGGTACGAATGTTCATCATGCGGGGACCGATAAGAACCAGGGAAGATTTCATAAAAAAAAAGTTGAACGGCGCACTGAGGACCGAAAAAAAATCCTCAACCTCTAGAACGGGGCAGTAGCGGGCTTAGGGGTGACGTGGTATGATTTGTAATCCTACGAAATGGAAGGCAGGTCAAATGACGGCGGAATAATGAATCGCGTGGTTCTCTGATGCGCGCGTCCGGAGAATCCACTCGTCACGCGGTCGCTCCGAAGTCGCCGACCATGTTGGACTTGCGGATTACTCGACGGATAAGCCGAGTAGAGTGGTGGGACCGAATTTTCTCTCGACTAGTTAAGCTGGATGAAAATTCCGGCGACTCCGAAATGACTTCTGCCGCCACAGCAAGTAACGACAATTTGGCAATGCCAAGTGTAAACGGAACCGGAAAGAATGGATTCAGGCTTCCAAGAGCAGTGGCACTAAAAATCCACAAGTTAATGCCGTCGTTTTCGACTCACAATCCATCAAAGCCATCTCACCAAGTTCACGGGAAGGAAATTGAAACGCTGAGAAACCTAGTACAGTCTCCTTCCTCTGTGAGAAAGGAGATATAACTGGTAATTCCCGAAAAAAACTCGTAGACTAGCTCCCGAGGATACCGCGAATTCTACCCCAACCGTTAGGCCTAGGGCTATTCGACGTGATGTAACATCGAAAGCATAACGTTCATATCGACGCGTTCCGGTATACGTGCCCAATTTTTGTTGCTATACTTCGATATCTTGATTAGCTATTCGCATTTTTATATTGAGGATCTATAACTACTGGAAATGGAACGTCGCAAAGACCTACCAACACTCCGACCTTCTCTGATCCCAAAACAACTTCCTCCAAAACTTCACCGACCAATAGTAATCCTCGTTCCCCACTTCCCGCCCCCTAATTCTTCCTTCCCCACCGCCGTTCCCCCTCGATCACTCGTCGTAGAACTCCCTTCCACCCATTCCTCCGCTTCCAACGGATGCCAATATAGGTTGAGGGGGTACAATCAAGACGCACAAATCGCGGGGACATGACAGCCAAGCTCACCAATTACAGCATTCTATGCTTCTTACATTCTACCGGGTAATTGAAAGAGATAGCGGATGGAAAGGTATGGGTAGTGGGGGCAGTAAGATCGAGTGGGCATAAGAACGCCGAGAAAATAGTGGAAGAAGTAGCGACGGGAATGAAAATTCCAAATAAATATGACGAGGAAGTAAGATTCTTGGAGCTATCGGTCAAAGACGAACACATTTCCAGCTCGAGTCGGCAAGCTCCCGGCTTCTTTAGCATAGCGTTTGCGATAGAAATTACATCATCTAATAACATTTCAAGATTCGATTTATTGCGTGAAACCTTCATTTCCATTTATTAGTTCAAGCCAATTTGTCACATCCACGATATTCAATTTTAAATATGCGATTAGCTGGAGTCACAATGTTACCCTTGATTTCTACTTAACACTGATTCAAATAAAAAAAATTGTAATGCGTCTATTTTGAGGTCAACGTGGTTTATTTAATAATTACATTGTGTCTGTCAATGTTTTTTTAAGAAACATGCAATTTAATTCAAACGAGGATTCAATGGTTGACTTTAGGAAACGTTCAGACAGTGGCAAAAAAAAGGAATTGAAGGGCTCGATCGGATAACACACAGAATGTTTCCCACGTTGAACAGGCTTGTATAACAGACCAAAAATTGAAATGCTCTCCGGCGTAAGAAATAAAATTTTCCGAATCAAATAGAATTTAAATGAGAGAATAGAAAAAGTATGTTAGGCATTTTCATATTCTTCGCCTCACTACTATCTCGCTTCATATTTGGGATTCATTTTTCACTTTTGTACTGGATCTACATTTTTCAGCCGTATTCCACTCCCTACGCAGAAATAGCTCAGTCCGTCGGATGGGATGTTCAAATCGTTACACCCCTTGGCTCCTTTTGTGAGATGTAGGGCCTCCCAATTCCGAGTTTGCCTCCATCCTTTCTTCGATCACTAAAAATTCTCTGTACTGCTAATTAATAAACTCCTAATGGGCGCAAATCCTTTCCCATAATAACTCCCAAATACTATTACAATTTTAGGTCCGTTACTGACATGCACCAAGGATGGAGGGTTACACGCAGAAGTGAACTCCTAACGGTCTTCGAATATTATCAGCCTGTTTTGCCGACAACAACACGTCGCTTTCGCGAGGAATCAATAGCGACCGACACCCTCGAAGGTCGAAATACAACCTCCGACATCTTTCGTGGAGTTCTAAGAGTGGCACTTGCGGTTGTTTTATGCACAAACATCAATCCATGTTTCGCTCATTTCCGTATCTCCCGCGCACACATCATCTCCCCTCATTGTTTTCTCGACCCCCTCAACCTCCTCCTCGGGAACTGCAGAAAATTCTTCTTCCAAACACGCAACAGCCGTGTCTTCGACTTGTTAGGTTACGCTTAAATTTACGACACCTGAGGAACATTATTCTTCCACCCAAGATTGCGGAGAATGGGCTTTGAAAGAAAATAAAAGCTAAAACTGTCGGTTCATAAGACATTCATAGATAGTATGAAAAAAATGGGCTTCAGGAATTAAAGTATTCTATTGGATTAAAATGTAACAATAAATCAGAAATAAGGTATCTATAAAAGTGATATAAATTTATTATCACAGCCAACCTAAGAAAAAATTAATCTTTAAGGGAAGTTGTCCAGTCTTGTCTGGAAACGGAACGACTTTACGTCGTATTCCGAACATCGCGTAATAAAGCCGTAGTATGTTTTCCAACGAACGAAATGACAATTATGTGAAGCGAGCGTCAGAAACATAGGGTTCAAATAAATGAATACCGGGAGGACAACATGTTAGAGCGACTCCAACGAGTGCTGCGAACGCCACGAAGACTTCGGAACGGGCGGCTATGGTGCGAGGCTTTTCAGACTCGGAACTTCAAATCACGTACTCCCTGATCCTTTGGTTGAAAACGGTTAATCACGTCTCATTTAGCGTAGAAAAAAAATTAAAAGTGATTTTTGTAACTCCTATGATTAACCCAAATATGTTTGGCCATGAAATGAATTCGAAACGGTACTCGGTTGGTTTTATAAACATAATGCGCTATTTTGGTCACAAAAAGTGCACAATATTCTCTTCGAACACTAGATGCCCACTAGATAACTCCAGTGGAACTTCAGTCTTATCTTCCACCAATATTATAAAATAATGAAGCAATAAAGAATGCCGCAACACAATTTAAAGATATACCTACTGGTATAGATATATCTATATAGGTATCTATAGATCAGTGGGCTCTAGGGTTGTTTACATATCGTCAGTTAATAAAAAATTTGCTTTGGAAATATTGCTGTAAATATGGGTATCTTATTTTATACAACTATGTGGAATTTTTATTAAATATTTTTTTAACGGAAATTAATTGGTACACGCCAAATAATGACATCATCGAAAGCTCAAAGACAGTAATACGAAACATTTAACATTAAATGGCACACTCACTATTCAAGTTTCGCAACTCCTCCCAATCTTAAGCAGAAATAACCTTAACTCTCTTGACAGAGACCTGTACTTTCTCTGCTGGCGACGGAACGGAGCTTTGAATGCCGCATATTAAGTGCGCGATTTCTATCCAAACGGTCCTCTCTTTTCGCCTTCAACTATGTTATAACAAGCTCATATTTATTTATTCACGCATAGGTGACGATAGTCGAGATTTTCGATAAGCTTAATCGAAAAATTATGGAACAGAATGTACCAATTAGGTCAGGTGAGGCTCAGGTTCAAATGAGAGAGGTACGGTAGGTAGTATAATTTAGCATACAAAGATTCCAGGGCGGAAAAATTTGTTGAAAGATTGCTAGAGAAAGAAGCATTTTCAACAAAACTAAAAGAGAGTCCGAAAAAACCAGGTGAGGATCGAGCCATGACCGACGGTCTGAGATTCCGCCGAGCTGGAATTGGGCAAGGGCCTTCATCCAGTGGACGAATTTCGTCCATGAAACAATTTTGTACGGCGTGATTCTGAATGAAGCACAGGGTGAACGGGAATGTGCGGAGCGTCTTCTTCCTCTGGGCCTCATCCTCTCTCTTTCGTGGATCCTCGTGTCTCCTCCCGCGCGTCGGTCGTCCTGCGAGCGAGAGAGAGGAGGCAACCGGTTGGCCATCCTCCCCCCACTTTCCTCCCCCTCCTCCCCGCCCCAATCCACCCCCAACCCCCTTTCGCACTCACCCCACCACACACAAACACTCCCCTCTGCAACCGCCGTCCACCGCCGCCGCCGTCTTCCGAGCCCCACGCACAAGCAGATGCGCACGCCGACAGAATGCGTAATCGCCTCGCGAAAGGGGTTTTGCCGGGGGTTCGGACGGCGCGGCGGCGGCGGGAAGAGGATGAGTGGGCGGGAGGGGTTTTCGTGGGGGCGGGGGTGGGAGTCGGGGCCGCTGGGAGGTTTGCTTGGGCGGCGGCGACGGCGTCCGCAGAGCCCCGCGGAGGGAGACGGGGAAGAAGACCTCTTGAGGTCGAGCCACGAGGACGTGCGCCCGTCAGCGCCTCCAATTTATTGGAAACTTAATAGTCCGCTCGGAGACAATTAATAAGCACTCTCCTTTTTACCCGCAGGACGGAGAAAGAGAAGGGGGTGCGCAAGGGGAGGATTCACGGTCCGCATAGCAATTGCCTTCGTTGAAAAAAAAACCCTGCACGCATTATGTCACGTTGATTCCCCGAACGATTTTGCACTCACCAGTAATGGGCGGAAGGGAAAAAATTGACAAGGGGTCTCTTTCCCTTTCTGGTTGCGTAAATTATAATAGCCTTTCCCCTCAGAGAAAGAAAGGAAAAGAGAGTTATATCACGTAGTTGGTAGTTTTCTATACACACGCTGAATAATTTTAATCCTTATTTTCTTCAGACAACAAGACTTTATTCCTCCTTACGTAACAGAAGGGTTATGTCCTAAACCCCACACGTCTTCCTTCCGAATCGCGGGGTATGACGCACCTACATGTAGGTAGATGCAGATGAAGACTAGGAGGTGATAACTCAAGGCTGTAATTGCAGTTATGCCTCTTAAAGGTATAAGAAAATTTTTATCACTTTCTGGAACCAACAGAGACTTTTAGTTTATACAATTCTAAACTATTGACAAACAAGGTACATCACTGCGATGTGATGCATGAATTTCGCCCATTAAAGGGGTGTATTAGTTAAAGGGATGAGTCTAAATCTTCCCACGGTGTGGGAGGAATAAAAAACTGTTAGCTTATCTCTGTTGACAGTGATATTTTCATATTGACCTTGATATTTTTTTAAATGATAGCTACCTTTATCCTTTAATAAGTATCAATAGAAATAGCTACATTATCACTCATTTAACATTTGTCCAATACATAAATATTTGAACTTAGAAAGAACTAAAGGATGCCGTGCGATTTCATCCAAGTAAAACTCACTGAATTCCGAATAATTATCCATGTAAGCACATCATTCTTGCGGGTCTTGGAAGCAACTCATGATAAGTATTCCAAAAAACGCAGAAAGTTTAATGAACGTGGTTATTTATGATCGAGGCAATGTGAAAAAGTTTCTTCCAGTGGGCAAATATAGATAATAATAGATGGCAAACAAGTCTTAGGCTCTTTCAAAAAGTAATACTTAATAAATCGGTAATTATGGGCTGCTTCTACCATACAAATAAGTTCCTTCTTGTACTTGCTCCGTTTTCATAAAAATTTCCGAGAAATAATATCGCCTAGATACCCGTTTCAATGTCAAAGCTTACAGTCTTTGCTCTGGTTTCCAAGAACGACGGGCATATCACGACGGGTGACCCGCGAGCGTTTTGAGGCCATGACAGCGTTGTTGATACGTCAGCACTGTTACCCCTTGTGGAAAAACAAAGGGAATTTATATTTGTTATGAGGTTACGCCACTCCTTCGAATAGTTCTCATTTATCCCGATCGGGAACCGTCCGTCGTCTGTGATTATGAGGTATATCGGAAATCGAACCGCTTGAGTAGTCATTGGCTGCGGAATTGCAATGCATGGCTGGAAGGGATTCCTTGAAGGGGAACAAGGAATATTGATTTTAGAAGGAGAAAGGAAAGAAGACAGACTTGTACACTAGGAATATAAAGAAGTCGTAGTGTAAGGTGCACAGAGAAACGGACAAAATTCTGAATCGGAGCGGCTATAGATATAAAGCGTTTCGCCTCTGGAGCCAATTAAAACTGAGATGGAATTAACTATATTAATTATATCAACTAAAAATCTTTGCACTGCTGATACGGGAAAATAACATAATTTACAGATTTGTAAGACATTTCCTGCTGAATTTCTACAGAAGGATCACTAAGAGACAAACTACATAGAAAGATAAATCCATAGGAAAAAATAGGTTTCCAAATTGAACACTATTTTAAAGTAACTCTTTAGTTTCTGCGCCCACGATGAATGATTTTCATTGAACTACGAGCATTTTTTTCGTCTAAACATCACCGAACGTAAATAACAACGATATCTATATGTAACACATTTGTGTCGAAAATTTCTATAATTATCGAATTGAAAATTTCTCTGATGATTAACTCTCTAGAGGATCAACACTCCATCATGGTGGATTAGATTCGGGCATCGGCCGGGAATACCGGAGGTCCTTTTAGGTTCATTTTCACGTCAGGAAACGTTTTTCTGCTCGGAGTCAGCATCCTTCCACTCTCCCCACAAACGGTGTATTCGTCTTTCATGTGTTACCAAACCTTATGTTTATATATATGTACTAACATACATTATATATGTCCTTCGATGATTTAAATATAAAATAAATTGATGTTAACTCAGCAAGTATATCATTTCTTTTCGCAAAGAATATGAAACCTTAAAAAAAAAACAAAGAGGGTGGGTTAAGCGTTTTCAGGGATGGAAAATGAGACGAGAGTTATAAGAGAAAGGTGAAACAAGAAGCAAGGGAGTATGGGAAAGGAAGGAAGGGAGGATTTCATGAAACCATGGGATGTGGTGAAGAAACAAAAAAGCGGAGATAAAAAAATTGAACGAGCGAACCGATTTAATAATCACATCATACATTTATTTAAGTTTCAGGATGACCATTGAGCCATGAAACGTAATTACTGAAAATGTGTTAATTTAAACCAACGCGTGCTTTTGCGGCCGTACTGAAGAAAAAAAAGGTTGAAACAACAGAATTGAGTAAATAATGCTTAGGAAATCAGGTAGAACGAATCAATTCTCTTCCCACTTTCCCCACTTCTTTTTCATGTTTACCAGGCAGATTTACTTCCATATTATTGGCAAGATAAAAAATTTCAAGTGAAGGGAAATAAAATTGCCTAGTTAAACGAAAAAAGTAATACTGCTTGACCAAGTATACTAACAGAAGACATTGAGCCACGCAGAATTATTAAGCATGCTGAAGTGAAATTTTGTACGAATTCATCTACGTTTATTTCTAGTATAATTCACCATGATTCTTTCAGCATTCATAGGGATTTAAATAGAAGCACTGATTTAGTTCTAATGTAAGGTCCTTATATTATGAATAAGACTATTAGATTTATTCCAACACCAACAAAGTGTACTAAAAAGTGAAAATGTTAGGAATTTCTATAGATTGAAAAAAAATTCATTATGTCTGAGCTCAATAAAAGAAAATACTAGAGTTCGTAACCTTCAAGTGACATTGCTATTTCGCGATACAAAGATTAACGCGCCACTCTTGGGGGAGTTGCGCGAGAGACTTTAATACCCGCATACACTCAGCAGGAGGGGGCGCTCGTGAACAGCTAATGAAACTCCGTAATTAAACTGAGACCATTACTTTTTTCCAGACAACACGATGTCCCACAAAACGGAGACTCCTGGGATAGCTGAGAATTGGCAGGAAACCTTCTAACAACGAAAGACCACCGAGCAGAAGTTCCGGCGAATTGCACATTTAGAGGGTATATGACAACAAAACTGTTAACATGGGAAGGGATGGGCAGAGGGGAGAGGATTTATGGAAATAAAAAGTGAAAAATATGAATTGACTAAAGAGATGGGGAACCCCATAGGGTAAATTGAGGTAAAAGACAACAATAAAATACTTCACTTGCACATGTTCCTTTGTCGACATAAAATGTATTAATACAACCTGAAAAAGATTTTCACCCATTTTTACATAACGTAGAAAGGTCCGTAGTAGTTTTCTCGTCCTGCTTTCCTTGCCGAGAGGAGGCAGTAAAATATGGATAATATTTCTACAGAACTTCAAATTGGTGATAAAATTCTTAGAGTTAAAACGTAATTTATATAAGACTTATTTCGTAGACTCCTGAAGCATTGCTCACTCTTTTGTCTTTCGAGCATGAGTCTCTTCACTTTGCAATGAGATTATGGACAAACATCGGGGCATCTGAAGAGTGGGAGTGAAACACCCAGGCCAGCAGCAGCCAAGGAACGAGAATAAAATCCCAGCGGATCTATCAAAACACCCTTCGGAAGACGTAAGCGGGAGTTTTACCTGTCCCGGCCATTCCCAGAACTTTGAAACGGGGAAGAATCCGCATATGCGTAACGCATAGGAATCCTAATAGCTTACTTAGCTAATGCCTTCTGTCCATGCAGAGAGAATGAAGGGAGGGCTCCGGAGATCTTCCCACACCCGCGCTTCTCGCCACCGAATCAGCCCTCTCTCCACATCCGTTCGCAGGACGGCGGGAGAAGTGTACTGAGAAGGAACAGGAGGGGGGACGGGAGCAGGACGCGGAGAGGCGATGGTTAGGACGAAGGGCGTGGCGGAGGGGGTTGTGGGGAGGATGTGGGAGGAGGAAAGGGAGTGAGGAGGGAGAGGGGGTTGGAGGAAATGGGAAAAATGATGCAGCGACCCGCATGATGGGCAGCGGGCGGGCGAGAGGGAGGGAGAGCCGGGAGGAGGAGGAGCTGGGGGTTGGTGGGGGGGGGGACGCGTGTGCTACCGGGAACGAAACGAGGAAGACGGCAGGGACGAGATATTGGACGAGTCTCCAGGGGGAGAGGGGGCGAAGAGTGCCATCGGCGAGGGGGGCATAAAAAGAGGGCGAGCGGAACAGAAAGTGTAAGCAGGGATGCTTGGAGGAGGAGAGAGGATGATGATATATTGCACGGGACACCGGAGTGGCTTGGGACATGAGAGCCAATGAGATGGCTCGGTTCCGCGAGAAAATGGAAAAAAAATTCATTTTCCGATGATATAATTCAATGAAAAGGCAGCTTCTCGATGCCTTAGTTCTCTAATAATAGTTTTGCAGGTAAGTGTTTAAAAAAAGATTCTCCTTTCTTAATTAAAAACTGATCTTCCCAGTCTTGATGTTTTGTATTATCATCAGGTACGAGAATGCGCCGCACAATGTCGTTCCCCTTCACGGGATCCAATATCTATGAGGTGTTTCCATATGTAATAAACGATATCGCTGGGAAGCCTTGATGAGAATACAAAAACAAAAGCACTTATTCTAAATAGTAGGTAATAACTTGAGGAGGGTCAAGAAAATCTTAATTAAGAATCTTAATTATAGTCTTAACGAAAAATTACTATGGTCAATATCTCTTCCTTCACAAATTTGGCCCCAGGGAGTTCCGTATTATCTATCTTTTTTCAATAAAATACGGTCTGGAATTGATCAATCTTTCCCTCAATGGCATCTCAAGCACACCTCCCCAACTTTTATATAAACGCCAAAAGTACTTACTAAATATGATTATGTTAGTTTAGTTGCCACATCACAGGCTTCGTATTCATTTCAATTATGAGAAATTCACCCATAGATTATAATAGTCTATACAGAAATTTCTATGACTGCTGCGCTTGAAAAATTACATGCTTTTGCGGAGTCAGCATTGGTGAGAACAGGGAAGTCATCCAACGACAAGAAGTCGAATGGGAGGCTCATTCAAAGTTAACATAAGAAAAAGCGCAGGGGCGAAGACAAGAATGGAGGAAAGTGAGTTTAGTATGCCAACTTCACAAAGAAGCGTTAAATCGAAAGCAATTTTTTTTCGAGGGCGGGATGCAGCAAAACGAAGATTGAGAAAATGATAAAATCCGACCGACGACCCATCAACGGCGACATATGCTTGCCATCCAAACGGAGAAATTAAAAACAAGACGACGAAAGAACGCCCAAGAGTCGAGTTACTATCCAGCCACGAGAAGAAAACACTCACGAGATCCGAAATGGACCCGACAGCTTTGAACAGATTAATCAATTAAACCGAGACTTTAACTGTGGGACTACTTCAGTGAGGGTACTCGCGGTTACACGCATCATTCCTCGATGAGATAAAAAGAAACATTCTTTTTTCCCTCCTCCTGACATGTAGCCACGGGCAGAGCGTAAAAGGACCGAGGAACATCAATTGACGTGATGGTCTCTTGAACAGAGGAGCGGTTGACGAATGAGCCTTCCCGGGATGCCCTACGGCCATCGCTACGAAGAAGCCAAAGGACGGAGGTGAGACAAGGTTTG
>LYUA01000057.1:567438-578009 GCA_002093875.1 Calopteryx splendens | reverse complement strand
CTTCCTCTATCTGGATCTTATTCATCCGCTGTCCGTCAACCCCACCGCATCACCCGCCCACCTCCCCCTCCGCCTTCACCCTACTTTCCTCCCTATCCCCGCCCTCCTCTCATTTCCCCTTTCCTTCCTCAATTCCTCGCCTACCCCATCTTTCACTCTTTCTGACTCAATCGCGCGCGCTCTCCTCCCCGCTGGAATGTGGTCCGGAGGAGTGACTGACTCCACGAGAGAAGGAGAGAGAGTAGGGTCCCACCATAGGGAAAAAGAAAAGGCGAGAGGCGGTGGGTCGGTCGGTTGGGGTGTGAGTGGGTGAGGGGGTGGCGGTGATGTTGGGGGGAGGAGGAATAATGGAGGATGGGGGGAGAGGGGCCGGGGAAGGGGGGGTAGGGACGGCCGGTGGCGTTGCTAGGTCATAACTCTAATGGCATGAGACGGAACCAATGAAAAGATGCACGTAATGATCTCAATGGTCATGACAGCCATCGCAATGAAAGTGGGATTTTTCACTCGGTGGGGGGATGGATGCTTTTGTCCGGCATCCCTCCCGCCCAGCCCGTAAAGGACTCGCTAGGATGTAACAAGGCATTTTATTTACTAGGGTATAAAGTTTCGTTCCCTCCCGCACGCCCTCTCGGTGGGATAAAAGGAGCACCGAAAAGCGTGGGGAGGGGGCGAGGCCCAAGGAGGGGAAAGGGAGGTGGGGACAGAAGAATAACCCTCCCCTCCCGCTTCTCACCTGGACCCTTGGAAATTTTTAATGGACTTGTCACGTAACGGTAACATCTTAATATTTGATTTACTCTCACCCACCCCTCTCCCCCTCGGCCCTTGCACCCTCGTAACTGTTTTTTCCCGAAGTGTCCCCGCTTTCGGTCTCCTGCCTCTGTGCGGTCGTTGAAAAAGGGAAAGAAGGGTAAATCCTCTAAGTAGCGGCGAGAGACTTCCCCTCGTGGCTCCTCACCGACTCCCGTAAACCAGGAAATTGTGCTGGGGCCAATTGGACGCTGTCCTCGTCTGACCACTTCGGATTCGAACTGAAGGGCACGATTCTTAGAAACTTGTTGCAGTCGCACGAATCGCATTAACGCTTAACGCTGCTGAATTAGGCACAGGTACCCCTTCACTTTTGGAATTTTTTCTAATGAATTGCCTTTATTCAGACGAGGTTGAGATTAAAATATTCCTTCCAGGCTTTTCTTCAATGTCATATTCAACAATTTAATACGAATATTGGTTCATTATTGTTCCACAACAGCAAATTTAAAATATTGCTGTTTGAAAAGAATCTGGAAATGTTGGAGAAAATAAATATTATCCTGCGGAGGAGAAACGTAAGGACTGTAGACTGACACACTTAAAACATTCTGACTGCAAGACAACACCCACACAGGAAGAGGGTGTGAAAACTCTTGCTTGGCTGGAATAAAACGATAGAATAATTTCCAAGGAGGAAGTGAATTATAAAGCATACTTTTTTCGATCACATCATCGGCCATCCCAGGACACAACGATTAGATTAGTCGTAAAAAACACAAATAAACCTCTTTAATTTGATAATGTGCTTTTATCAAAGGTTTATTTGCTCTCGAAAATAAAACACTTTGAATGTAGGCGCCAATGAAACAACAAAACGACGAAGCTAAAAAAATCCTTCCCGAGCGAGGGCTTTTATTGAGCGTTAAGAACTGTATTTATCAACTAATAACGAGTGAAGTCATAAAGTGAAAAGAGTGAAAAATATCTCAACTATTTAAGCACTAGAGGGGGCAGGGCAAAGTTCTAGAGCATTCCAGGCCCGAATTTTTGGATGAAAATTTTATTGAGGCGATAAACATTTTTTTCCCCCAACTTTTCCATCCGGGGAGGGAGGGGGGGGAGATAATAATTTTCCATTCGCGTGAAGTGAAAGCCATGCAAATCAATAGCTCTCTAGGGATCGCGGATGATCTTCCATTGCGAAATGGGATCCGGGGAAGCAGAGTTTCACGGTCTCTGCCCTCGTTTTCCACGACTGACGAAGAGCGCATTGCTCACCTGAACACTGCACACGGGCGCTCACCCACTTATGAGGGGGGAAAAAATAAATGCGGGGCGAAGTAGAAGGTATGCGACACTGTAACCAAGGAAAATCGTGAGTTCGGGATTCTGGGGAAATAAAAAGGCCAGATCTCTTCGAGCGGGTGCGCTAGGAGTGCCAGGCTACGTTACTCCTGAATTTCACTTGTTCCCAGTGAATTAATGCATTTTAGAATTTTGAGGCGCTCTTGAGGTGAAATCGTTCGCTTCCATACCAGATACTGCCCCCTCGGGACATCTTTCGTTCTCCCAACCTGTGACAATGATCTCATCCTATACTCGCTTCCACATATAATGCTTAGAACATCGGAGGAAGACATTAATTAAGTACAATTTCAGATAATTGCAGCAAAGGATTATACAGCAAGCCATACCTCGCCGTTTCCCTCATACAATCATTCTATTCAATTATAGTCTTAGGTTTCTACAGAAGTTCATAGTGGTAGATATGTAGGTATGCATTTGGTACCTAATTTTAAGTGAGGAATAATTATGAAAATAGAAAATCTTATGCATTCTATAAATCTGAGAAATACTCCTCTGAGGTAATAGTAAAAAAGACAAACACAAAAGAACAGTTGAAATTACTTATTTAGAGAAATTAATTAATAATACCACTCACACTATAGGTATGTACGAATCATGCAAGCCATATGAACGGGATTTTTAGAATAAAAAATTATTAAAAAAACGTTTTTGCTCTCATTTATCATTTCCTTCCGTTTTAACTTATTCATTGACGTAATTTCCGCAAAGGAGCCTGGAACTAAAATCTGCATTCTTAAATTAAATAAAAGTCACATATATTCACTAGCAGAGCAGATTTAATTTTTTATTCAAATTATCGGATCATAAAAATCCTAAGCCATTTTTGCTTCCGGAATTGTCAAATCAGATGATTTCTAGGCCTTAAAAAATCTACGTTTTTCAGATAAGTATTCTACGCACTGATCAACAAACAGCAAGTTCCAATAACGGATTTTAAATGTGCCTGAACGGGGAAGATTTCCGAAGAAATATAAAGACTCCTTATTTTACGACCACAAGTATTTCACCCAACGTTGGTCAAGGTTTTAGGTAACACCAAAATTTTCTCCGAAGGGCAATGGTGGGGTTTGACCACTTCCCCATTCCAAATGTGGCAGAAGTGAGACACGGAACATGAATGCGGTCACCGTGAGGAATAGCACTTCGGACTGTCGGGAAAATAATGCTCTCTCTCTCTCACACCACACTAATCCGCAACTCGTTACGAGTCACCTTAACAGATCCCATAGGAGCGATGGGAAAAAGGGAAAAGATGCCTCACAAGTTTCCGACGACGTGAAACAGGGAAACGCCGCCTTCTGGGTGGCATTAGGTACAGTTCGCTCGCACCCATCGCGCCTCGCCCGTACGACGCGGACCTCGGGGAAATTTAACACCCGTGACATTTGTGGATTATCCTGTTGACTCTCTTCCTGGTTCCACGTGCAGGCATCCAGACCAGGAGCTCACGTAAGCAGGTGCTCCCAATAAATATGATTTTTCATAAATGCCATTATCAATCTCCGCCATATCAGCACGAAGGAGTCGGTGGTACCTGCACCTTTTTTTTATCGCAAAGCCCTTGATATAATCTGATCGTCGCTTATGAGCCTTATCTCGTTAGTTGAGAGCCTGGCGAGGTAAACAAAACTCTTCCATATCTCCAGCCGGAAGTTGAAGGTGAAGGACGATGGCTGCGAAAACGGAACGTCGAAGCCTATTGCGTTTCTCCTCGGGTCAGGGCCCTAATAAATCGCCCGAGTCTGGCTCGCCCGAGGGGATACGTCCCTCAAGGCTAAATCACTCCTGTCCATGACATAAGCTCCGCCCGTGAGCCACTCTGGGGGAAACCTCACGTCACTTACCTCCTTGACGATATATATATTTAAAATTTTAAGAGAAATACGTATTTCATATTTGCTCGCTACTACAGCCTCATTATAACAATCGCCATAGCCATAAAATATTTCCCAGTTGAAGGACAAAGACATTGGTTCTGCGGGGATCTGAGTGTGCATAACTATTATTTTGCAGTTCCAATGCCGAAATTTTACCTCAGGGATGGGATGTTTATTTTTCTCTTAGTTCTACGTATTTGCATTGAAATATACTTAAATGACCCAGTGCAAAAAAACTTAGGGGCTATTATTATCCCCCTTCCCCCAATTTCGAAGAACTTAGATTCAGTCCCAAATGAATCATTCGTTAAAATCAAATATATGTTTGTATAACTTTAAAAACAATCCTCAGCATCGTTTGAGGTGGCTGAATAAATGGGCAGTTCATGATGCTCTCAGAAGAAAACTTAAAGAAAATCTGAATTCTCGCTCCTCCTTACTTTAACTTACTTTCTATTATATTCTTTTTCCTTTTCTCTTTTTTCCAAAACATTACTAAAAATAGGAGGTGAGAGTGTATTGCACAAAGAAACATAACTACCGTGAGTTTTGCGTTTGGGCGTTGTAGCCACACACGTTAGCCGTGCTTTTCAAGATTTCAACATCTGGCACACGATCATAAAGTTTCAGCGGGTGATGCAGGGACAACCCAGTCTAATAGTTATGCGTGCGTCACCGGATTAGCGATTTAAGTGCGTGCCCGAGGCGAATATTTTTGTCATCACGCAAAAAAATTAATTACAAGATGCGAACTAGCACGCTCCATTTCGCTTCCCCAGTTCTAAGCACCCATTTGCAAGACATTCCTTGACCATTATTAATACATTCCGAGGGTATTTTACTGCCACGATAATAAATTTAGGCCCCTTACGCAACGAGTCCCTGAAAGTCGAGCAAAGAGAATGGATAATGTATACTCCCAGGAAGAAAATAGCCCACAGGTTGTAAAAAAATAAATCAAACATTCGTCAACCACTGCAACAAAATATTCCTTGGTCGAAAACCACACTCCAAGGGGGAGTAAAGGCAATGCGAGGGATGAGAGAACGAGGTTGAGGGAGGCGTGTATTGGTCAAGGCCTTATCAGATAAGGCGAAGAACGACCGCAACGTAATGTAAAGATGAAAGACACTCCCCGAATCACATATGCTAAATTCCAATGGTGAGCTCTTGAAATTTGAATCTCAGATTATTCTAAATTTTCACGGAATACTTGAATTCTATTAACAGGTTGACACTCAAAATAACACCCTAATAAAAGTCTTTGGCTGCAAGCGAGTTAGCACTGCATTGCAAAAAAACTACATTGTTTACAAACAATCAGGCTTATTCTCCCCTTTAAGTATTAAAAAAATATTCATTTATAAGTTTTGGTGAAGGATAACATGAAAACATTTTAAACTATAAATAAATAAATGTGAGTAAAAAATAAATGTATACACACCCATCTATGTATGCCATGACAAATTAAAATTCTTTGCAATTTAACCTTCAAGAGAATCATTCTGTCGAAAAAGATTAATGGCTTAATTCCAGAGCAAACGGCAAAGAAAGAATTTCTTGAAATTGAACACAAAAAAAGGTATTGGCATGTCGAAATCAATAAATAATGGAAATGAGACTGCCAAGAACCTGGAGATCCAAGGCCAAGTTAAGTTACAATCAATGTCTTTAATCCGAGATTTATCGGCGATTGGTTCTAAGAAGTGTCGGGTTAACCCCCGAAATCCATCCTCAAAAGTCGAGGTCGGGACACGGAAAAAGGTTTTTGAACGCGGAAAAACGGAGAAAATGAATAACGGACACTGCGAAAATTTTCCAAAAAGGAAAACGGAGAGGGGGGCAGGCAGGATAGGCGAACAGATAGGGGGGAGCGAGACATACCTTAGGACCGGATGTCAAAGACACGCCCTTTGACGCTGAAAAGGAGGGAAGCGGGTACTTCACCCGCCTTCTCCTCTTCCGCTCCTCCCAGGACACAATATTTTCCTCCCACACACCCACGACACACGGAGAGAGGTGCTCGAGACCACGAACAAGGAGTGGTGCCCGGTTACCACCCCCGCTCCACGCTGCCGAGGACACCGCACCACACTAAAACCAGTCGCCCACCAGTTTCGCCACCCGGTGGAGGGACCAAGAGGGTATAACTCTTTTCCCCGTGGACGCAGCCTAAATCTCAACGGAGGGCGATCAAACAGTACGGGGGAAGAATAAATCTTCACACTTTTCCGGTCACAGTTCCCAGTAAGGAGGTCTCGTATTCATGTGTGTGTGTGTGATCAGCCAAGTCTCGGTGGTTCGGGCGACAGCGGTCAGGAGTCGGCACTCGAGAGAGAAAAAAATACTCTGCAGAGAGAGGACTCGCTGGGAGTCGTGCTCTTGACCGAGGGATGCCGATATTCTGGGACGTCCTCGATGATGTCAGTTTGGGCGGATCTGCTCCGGCGTCTTTAACGATATCCCCCACGACGGGGTCCTCACCGTCGGGTGTGGAAAGTGGAGAGCGACGAGGGAGGCGTCCACAGAGACGGTCGCCGGTATCAGAGAGCGTCCAACCCCGCCGAACTCCGATGCCCGACTGAAGGCAGCGGCCGGCGCACGGTGGAAAGAACACGCGAGACGTCGCCGACCTGCCGCCGACCGAGTGGGGCCGACTGCTCGCTTGCCAGCCGACCTCCCCACCCCTCTCCCCCAACCCTCTCCTCACTCTCGCCCCTCCCCTCACGAGCAGCAGCGAGGGCTCCTCTCCGCGGCACCACCTCCTCCTCCTCGACTCCCCCGCGAGGAGTGGAAGGAGAGGTGGGTAGAGAGGAGGATGGAAGAGGGAAGGATGAGGTGTGCGGGTGGGGAAGGGCGAGGGTGGAAGAGATGTAAGGGAGAGAGAGGTCTCGAGGGTGGGGGAGGAGGATGGGTGGGTGGGTTGAGATGAGAGACCACGGCGGTTTTAGTTGTGAGCGAAACTCGTGAGCCGAGAGGCAAGAGAGAGAGAGAGAGAGATGGAAAGGTGCTGGGAGGATGAGAGGAGTGGAGTCGAGATGAGGAGGATAGGGGTTCCATCTCTCCCTCCTCCTTTTCCCCAACTCGAGGAGTATGACTTGGTATGAGGGGCGGGGTGGCCTCAGTCGTGTTGCACGTGGAGGAGATGCAAAACGCTGCTCCCACCTTAAGAGTTGGGAGGGACGGGGAAGGCATGGGAGGGAAAGACGGGCGTGGGGTCGTTTGCGGTGAGATATGTTGGAATACACCGGGAAAGAAAGGGGAACTCACGCAACGTATTGGGAGAAGTTAGGAAGGATGGAGTGGCCGTGTTTGTGTGTGTGTGTTAGATGGAGAGAAAGCATCGACGTGGGTTGCAACGAGGCAATGGGTCTCTATTCGGCTTACATCTTTCACATTGACACTGCTGACCCCGGGCATATCATTATCCACGACTTTAAAAGATGCATTCTATGAAATAGAATACAGAGCATGAGATTGTTATGCTGTGGGCCATTCTAAATGATGAAAGAAATAGCTTGAGCTCAAATTTATGTCTTAAGTTTAAGTGACTTAGGAAGCGAGTGAACACAACAAAATTTAGTTTTAACCCAACGAGCAATTGTGAGGACACTACTTATGAAATTACATATGATAAGCGCTGAGTATCCCTCATTTAAGGGTGCCAAGATACGCGTTAATAGATAATTTGTCTAATAATAAATGAATAAACTATTGTAATTTAGTTCCAAAAAAGATATATGTATCTGATTATTACTAAAAATAATAGTCAAAAAAGAAAAATGAGAGTTTTTGATGAAATATACCGTTGAAAATTTAATCTTTCATGCACTTTTGGGTGTCATTGCCTTTCGTATTCGCCTATGCTTATTGTCTCATCTATCAAATATTTAAGAAAATCCATTTAGAAAATGGTTGACTCAAGATTACGCCAGTAAAAATATTATAAGGAATCTCTACCTTAGATGAAGAAAGGGTTTCTGTAATTAGTAGACACATACTGGAGCGTTTAGCAGTGATTGTTTCGTTTAATAAACATTAGTATTCCAAAGCAATTTACATTCGCCTTGTCCTTATAGAATCTCCAAGTAGCTCTCTCATTAGGAAGAGCCGATAAGAAACTTTTTGCGAAGAAAGACACACGCTATTTGAATGAAATACGTACATTGAAAGACTATTTTATATTGACGTACAAGGTTTATAGAAATGTATTATAGAGTTTAATATCCACCCCAGTAATTTCATTTGAGATCGAATGAATTTCCGCTTTTAAAAATAAATCACACAATGCAGCAAAGCAATCTTTTAACCACTGACACTGAGAGACTTGACATTATAATGGACCCGCCTAGCCCCAACGATCATGCTTACGTTGCATGTGACCCCTTGAACTTTGCCTATGTTCAGTAAGCACGACGCACACGCACGAGAGTGCTGCGTTATACTTGTTGTTGCGTTTCAGAGAAAGTAAGAATTGGAGAGAGAAGTGTGGGCGCTGAGGGAGAAAGGGAAAGATGCCTGGAAGCGTGGGGAGATAAGAGTTTGATGTGATTATTCGAAGATATCCTGGAAGAGGAGAGATATGGAGACCAGAAAACAAGGTATCTACTAAAGGGAGGAATAAAGGCGAAGCTAAGGGAACGCTTCCAAGGGTCAAAGGGTTGATGTCTGTTAGTAAGGGACAGTGAAAGGCTGGGGGAGAGATCGTGCAAGAGGGCAGAAGGGGCGATGGTTTGTAAGATTAAAGTGCATTTGGTACAGAGCAAAAGCCTTGAAGGGGGAGGGAATGACAGAGAGAGGTGTAGATGAGAATTAATTCAAATGAAAATGGTGAAATGGAATGGCGCGGAAGACAGGCGAAGAATTACATCTGGGAATATACTGAAACGCACTAATCTAATCCATGGAAACTTTTATCAGTGTGTGTTGCCAAAAATCTGTTAGTTTGCAATCTATTTACCTTTTGAGAGAACGTTTTTAGACAAATAAGAATATGAACCCAGGTGAATACCAAGCCAAACATCACGAATACATCATTTTCCCCACATGTCTCACTCCCTCTCCACGCTGTATTCGCTTCAATAATTTTCTATGCAAACGTGTGACATGAGAGGAGAAAGGGGCGGTGAGGAATAAAAGCCAAGCTTAGGAAACGGTTCTAGGGGTCAAAGGGTTGAAGCCTGTTAGTGTAGCACAGCATGAGCAGCGAGAGAGAGAGATCATGCAAGAGGACAGGGGGAGGCGATTCTTCGTTAGATTATAAGTACGAGCGGCGCATATGACTTCATGGGATATGAAATGACAGAGAGGTGTGGATGAAATGGAAAGCATGGTCAAATAACAATGTGAGCCAGGCGGGCAAAGAATCAACGTCCGAGAATTCACTTAAAGGCATCAAAATCATATCAGAAGAGATCTTTATAATGCCACCTTTCCTGGAAAGAAGTTGAAGACATTCCAAGGATAAGTGTCCATGGAAATTGAAACAAGCTTCCATGAAATTTTCAGCTGCTTTCTAAGGATTTCCGCGGTGGGGTTTTATTACGTTTCGGTAGGGCCGTCTAAAATTTATTATACCAAGGGCTTTGTATCCAAATTTTATGCTGAAAATGTTAGGTAGGGAAAAAATAGGAATCGACATGATGATCATGGCAGTCTTGCGAAAGAGATGCTTAGCTTTAAACTCGACTTTCCCCCGAGACAAAGCTCGTGCAGACCTGCCAGCCTACGAATCTACGCCCAATTTAATTCGATCATGCAAGTTTTTGAGCGTCCATCAACCGCCACTCCTTCCCTGCGCTCTTAGCCTAGGGGTTAAGTCGATCCTACCCTCTGATCGTGCGACCACAAACTTTTCAACTACCGAGTGGACTAGAGCAGTAAATAAATTAGGTACTCCCTCGACCAGTGACGCAACGGCCGGGGTGCGGCCTAAGCTGTGAGGACCTACCCCTTGGATGCCGGGCGGAGAATTGAAAACGTGAAATTAAAATGATGGGGGGGCCCACTTTCTTCTCAATTTCTTTCACCCGGCCCAATGAAAGGGCAGTTACGCCACTGGCCCTCGACCCCATCAGTAATCGCCGCTCCCGCCGCTACACTTCCCAAATTTCGAGCGCGCAGCGTCGGAAAGGCACGGCCCTCAGCGGAAAGAGGCGCCCATAAGTCGCGACCCCGATACCCGAATGCCGAAAAGAAAGAAAGGAAGAAAAAAAATAGTCCGGGGGAAGAATATGGGATACAGCATGAGATTACGATCGCGCCCTCGTTTTTCTGCGCGAGCCCTCCTCTCTCCTCCTCCTCACGTTCCCCGACCCCTTCTTCCCTCCCGCCGACCCTCCATCCCCTCGCGCTAAACATCTTCGGCTCTCGGATCCATCCTTTTTTTCCATCCTCATTTTCTCCCTCTACCGCCCTCCACCACCTCCCTCCCCCTTTCGCATCCCTCCTCCCTCGTGCCCCCTCCGCGCACCCCCCGTCCGCCCCTTTTTATCGGTGCTTAATGGAATCGGTTATGCTGACCTCTCTCAATCACCCCTTCTCGAGTCTATTCGAATAACGACCCTTCGC
>LYUA01000057.1:471485-486566 GCA_002093875.1 Calopteryx splendens | reverse complement strand
GAGCTCTAACCTCACCTACCAAACCGACCTTTGGGTTGATTACTGTGATTTTGATAGAACTTAACACGGGGTGAGCTCTACCCTCATCTGAAAAACAAAAACCATCGGGTTCATTACTACAGATGGAACGTCACTAAAAGCTGCGTCGGGAATACTGGAAATATAATCATATTAAGGCATAGAAGGATTATGGAAATTAACCAGAACCCCATATTTTTTTGTTGCATCCATTACTTTATCGGCAATCCGCGGTTGCATCCATTTGCTATCCACTATTATGATTATATTGATAGGCCCGAGAACAACCGCCGTATACCTACCTACACTCAGGGCCACTTCCTCGTGCATTGGCATCGAGCGCTGCGGGCACCGGACCCTGCACGATGGAGGGAAGGCGGAGGAGTTGCTCACGCTAAGACCTCTTCCCCACTTCGTGCGCGGCATCTTTATGTACGGCTCTCAAACGCTAATCAAACGTTAGCGCTCTCAAGCGGGGAGGAGGGGTTGCTGGCGATGGGATGGAGGATGTAAGACATTTCGGAGGGATTGAATGGGGGTAGGAAGAGAGGAAGGCATTTTGAACGTCGTGTAAGTTTCAAGTCGATTGGCTATAATTTCCTCCCGCGGAGTGCGGGGCCGCCGCCTCCTCGCCCTCCCCTCCCCCCAAAACCCACCCTCACGCGCAGAGGGGGTGAGGGGTGAAGTTGGAGGGCGCAAAGGTGTGCGTGGCGAGGATATTCAGTTTATCCTGCAAAGGGCAGAGGAAGGAAGAGAATTTCTTATCACATCCCTGTCTCCTCCTCACTTGCTCCTTCGCCGCGTCTCCATGTGCGGATTGCTGTCTGATGCGACGATGTTCCCTTCGTCAACGTGGTCGCCATGATGAATTTTAAGACTCGACAAAAACTGACATGCGATAGACACGATATCAGAGTTAATTTATATCGATAATGTCAACAATATCGTTCAGTAGGTTGTGGGTGCATATTATGAACTCATCCTCAGTTGATTCTTCCCGTGAGATCAAACCTCCGCCACGTAGGCATAGATGAAACATCGGAATGTGGATCTTTACATTATCACCTCCTTTAAATTGATTTTGCTATTGACAATCGTTTCTGATACGACTGATTCGTTCAGCCAACGCGATGCAGGCGTCGTCATCACCCCCTCGAAATTCTTTTAGCATCGAAGGCCGACGCTGTAAGTGGAATATCTCACAGCGTTTCGAACGCGACGGTCTCTTCCTCACTTGTCTCCTCCATCTCGTCCCAAAGAACATCCCCCTTCTCCTCGGTTTCTCTCTCCGGCCCCTTCTCCTCACCCCTTCTTCCAAGTAATGCTTCTGTATCCCGTCGCCCCCACCCCTTTCCCCTCCCACCCGTGGACAACCCCGGACCCTTTCCGTCCCCACCCTTTCGGGCGAATGCCCGGTAGCATGCTCCTGAACCGTCCAAGGCAGCAGCCGCCGCAGCACCATTTGCGCTAAATGTTGCGGAAAATCCGGCTAGGAAATATTTTCTCCCCGTGTCGCAGAGAAGCGGAGGGGGGGGGGGAGAAAAAAATCGGAATGGCTCCGAACAGTCATTGGCGTATATTAGCGGTTTCCCTTTGATGTCGAGGACAGCGAAATCTTCATTAGCGGCACCTAATCTTTGACGCGGGGAGTGATTCCTTCGGCTCGAATTTCCAGGTTTCCGAATGAAAACAAAAAGAAGCAGGAGCTCCCTTTCAGAGATTAATACGCCTGTCAAATGTTAAGATGTTGAACCTTGTTAATGTTAGGTTTACGTCGTTGTGGAATCCGAGGCACGCCCCATTGAAACTCATATTTATTCATTTGTGTGTGATGTTTCAAAAAACGGAGCCAGCCGAAGGAATTTTAGCTTAGCAAATGTGCATCATGATCGCTTTAAACCGGTCTTTTATCATTCTCCAACGTTTTGACCGTAATGGTGAACGAAATCTTTGATCTGCTTAAAGCGATACATATATAAATGTACGAATGCTCATTCAACTTGAACGAATGACGTCATGCCCGCATAGGTAAGAGGACAATGAGAGAGGCGTAGGTCAAGCGTGCGTCTCAAATGTATCGAGGGAAGTCGTTTGCGCTTACGGAGAACTGTTACCTATCTTTAAAGAAAAGGAAGACCATGTGTATGAAACGAAAAATTATTAAATAAATATTAAGCACACGATACACAGATAATGGGACAAAATACGCATGTTGAAGGCTTTTTATCAACATTTGTCCTCGAACAAGCCGTAATCTTTTCCCATGCATGCCTACCGCTAATTGTAACATTGAAACTAAATCATGTTCGTCTAAAAGTAAGCAACAGAATTTACACAGTACTATCTTCATCCTTTACATCTACATAAAATGGAGAATAATCGGTGATGTATGCACAATAACAAAGTGTAAGAAAGGGTAGGTATTCCTTTTTCACACAACTGAGTTTTATAAAGATCAAGTTTTTTTGACGGAATAAGTGAGTTGGCAGCGGGTTATAAATAATTTAGATGGTTAAAATTTAGAATTGTTTAGGGTTAAAAAAATACAATATCTTTAAATACATTTTAATCTACGATGGACTCCAAGAAAGTTAGCGTGGTAGGTAGATGTATGAAGCGCATAGTCGATGAAGCAATTCAGATGTCTTTAATATTTAATTAGATTCTCCCCGATTGTAACGTAAAAGTAAAATACAATAGTTGAAAGAAGGGCCAGGAAGAAAAGGATTTTATCGTGACTGGAAGTTGAAATAACTTTTAAAATGTGATTGAATTGTTAGTAAATTAAAAAAAATTAATTTGAAATTATTGCACACTTATTCACTCCGAGTGAGGGTTTGGCTGAGTGTTACATCCTACACCATTGGACAGTAGTTGATCTTTGAGCCGAGTACCTTAATTTCTAAAGTACTCCTTGAAATTTTAAATTTGTACCTAGTTGAATAAACAATTATCGCTTCAGTCTTGGGCTGATTGGTACTTAACTCATTATTTAGCATCCGTGAACAAATTCTTTCGGTACACTCCATCAATAGCCCGACAGCGAAGGCTATTCCGGAGAGTTAGCGAGGGAGGTAATTTGCAGGTTGTTTGCATGGAGATGATAGAGACAATACTTTAGATGCTCAAGGAGCTCTCCAATAAATAACGTGAAGAGCAAAGGTGATAGCGAGGAGCCTCGCGGAAGACCGGATTTAATGCCTCTCCAAGAGAAAGCTTTACCAGTCCCACTCGAGACCGCCTGGCCAGAGAATTAAGCCCGGAACCAGTTGGGTGCACGAGTTAAAAATTTCACTTTTTTAAAATCTTTTGTAGAAGTAGATCGAGATCAACTATGTCGAATGCATTTTTCCTATCGATACTGATTTTCATTTATGTTAGTAAGTGTATTGCTACAGTCGTACGTATAATCAACTTTTTAATTGACAGTTCACATTTATAAAATGAAGTATCATAATCAGATGTAGCATTAATTGGAAAAAATCTACTCTCAGATTTTCCGTAATTTTCTAGCACATTAGGGACCTTTCTTTCATTTGCCGCTATGAGTTGAAGCCTCTTTGACTTTCCACATATGTCATAAATGAAAGAAAATTCATAGTATCAACATTTTTACACATTATAAAACGATTATGTCTTCAGGATTTATACTCAGATTCATTCTGGACAATATTTGTTAACAATGTATTTTTCGATAGTATTCATCTCCTAAACGTGAGCAGACCACGTAAATAAAAATCATCATTCGATATGGTGGTTTTGAAATTTTTTTGTACAATCACCCACGTGAAAATGTATAGTAAATTAATGGAAGTTTTTTCATTTTGTACTTGGTATAGGTACAGTTAAATGTTTTTTTACGTAATATATGACTAACTAACTACTACTATAGCACCCATGATTTGAAAACCCATAACATCTATCATTCTCTAGATCGAGATATCTCAAGATTATATTTTCCAAGATATACTTCTTTTTACTAGCAATGACAAAGTACCTATAATGCTAACTTAGTTATGAATTAAATTTACAGCTGCAGTCTTATTTTGCTAAATCATCCTCCTTCCGAGCAACACATTATGAAGACTTAATTTAGCTAAGGAAAACGTAACCGCATGTGGTATCCTTGGCTGTAATGCATTAATACTCCGTAAATCCTCTGGCCATTCCTCGAAAGTTTCAGGTTCATTTAAACATTAACACTTAGTCCCAACCGTCGGAGACCATCACCTTGCCTCGTTATCTTCCTCCTGCTCGTAAAGGTAAACGAAGGTATATGTCATAAGGGGCGGCTAGAGGGAGCATCGGTAAAGGTATTATGCAAAAGGCATAATGGGAGAGTGCCATAAGAAGAGAGGTTTTGTGCAGGAGGCATCTGGAGGATTGGAGAGGAGGGAAGAAGGGTAGGCAAATGAAAGCGAAAGTCGTAAGGGGTGGCTAGAGGGAGAATCGGGGAAGACTGGAGATGTTATGCTAAAAGGATAATAGGAGAGTGTCATAACCAAGGAATCCTGTGCATGAGGAATCTGGGAGGAGGAGGATGGGAAGGACGTCCGTTGCTAAGCGACGCGCCTCATTCTTTTCCTCCCCGCGGAGAGGGAGGCTGCTACCGCCCTGCCGCCTCGCGGCAATTGGCCGGACGCGGTCGGGGTGATTCTCCACCAGCCGGCACTCTTTTGACGGTGGAGTGAATCCTTTCTCTAGTCCATTTCTCCCCCTCCTCCCGTAGCACACCCCGGCAACCTCTTGTCTGACTGTAACTGTGTAGCTGACCATATGCAAGTGTGTGTGTATAACTATGTTCCATTTTTTTTTACTTTTTCCCCTCTTCACTATCTGCACCCTCACAGTGTGACTGTGGCCATGATGGCGAAGTGTTTTCCCATGTAGTCATATTCTTATTAATGGGGAAACTTGTTTAATCAAACGGCGCATAGGTGTTTATGGCATCATACGTCTCATTCAATTCTAATTTTGCTATATTCCTAAAAGAACAAAAAAAAGTCAAAGTCCAAAGGAAAGCAAAGCGTGGTTGTTTCAATCTGTCCTATGCAATATCCATCCGAAATATTTTTCCAATTGAGCAACACGTGGCTGTTAATGGCCAAGAATCTTGATGGTCTTACCACAGTCTCCATGCTTCAATATCGTCCAGACATTAGGGTTCTGGAACGAGACAACCCAACAAGATATACAAGCCGTTACACAGCCTAGCGGCGGCTTGCGGGGTATCGTGTAGATTTAGATTTTTTCCCGATCAAAATGGACAAATCAAGAAAATGACTCGATTACCTTTGTCTCCTCTCAAAGAGGATGTTTTTCTCTAACTTGAATAGCAAGGGTTAGTCATTCCAAGTTATACCTACCTACCAAAATTGGGACAAATAGAACAAACTACCAGCGTTATTGTACCAAAAAACATTTTTTTAGCATCAATAATCAATGCTAATTAAGAGAGAATTCTTTGCTTTTTGAGAATAAAATGATAAGTTGATTATTCGCTAAAACATTCGCGGCACTTAATGAAAGGTAAGTAATTCTCAGTATTTCCTGACACCTGTCGGCACCGTTTCCAACAGAAAGAATCAAGTTTTTAAATAATTAATTCTCCCTCTAGAATTATCCTGAAAATTGTCACGAAAAGTGTAGCATCATCCCAAAGAAGGCGGGGGATATACTTTTCGATGAATTTCAAGCGGCAAAATTTAATGCAAATAAAATAGATAAATTTAGTTCTGTTTTTTCAACCTTTTGGCATGCTCACATAGGTACGAGCCTGGCTTGCAGAACACCAGCGCCTAACGCATGCACGCAGCTACTAAACATTTTCCGTCACCATAAAAAATGACGGCCCACCCGGAGTAATTTAAATGGAACAATTAATTGATTTATTTGATCCCTGGAAATACGCTATTTAGGTTCGAATGAATTTCAAATTCAATTCCCTAAAAGCGTTTGTAAATCGAGTGCAGAAAGCATTCTCTCAAAGCGCGAATGGCTCGAATCATACATAGGTAAGTAATTCATTTGCGTGAAAAAACAGCAGAAATCAAAAAGAGGTGAATAACGACATCCATTTAAACTGCATGGCCAGTGAAGTTTATGAAAAGGCGACTCATAAGAATCACAGACCTTGCGTTTGTCTTCGTGGCTCAATAAGGGGAGAGGCATTCGTGCGGCTAAGGATTTATTTACCTTCCCTTACGGCCATCGTCCCTCATCCATCCCGACCCGACTCAATCCTCCGTCGTCCCCTCCTTTGCATTCGCTGGGCACAACTTGCCCGCACAAAGGGACGTCACCGAATCCCGCTAAGCCACTGGCCGGCCGGCCGACCTCCCTCCCGGAGGCCTGACAACCCTCGCCCACCGCTGCGTCCGCCGGACGATATTTCATGCGGAGTCGGATACAGCGGGGGAAGTTTGACGCTGAGTTCCTTGATGCATGGCCGTGGTGGTCAATTTATGTTCTTTTATTTCTACCCTGGTGACACTTTTCCCTCCGTATCATTTGTCTTTAAACGCTTGCGTAAAGCCCAATTACGGAAATCACTTCGCCTCCCTTAGCCCCCTGATATCAGGAGATCCTTAAGAATCCTACGACCAGCTCAACCGCCTTGGGCATGGCAAAGATCGCAGAGAAAATAGTTGAAAATGAGATTCGGTCTGAAATTTTCGTATTTTTCATAACGTTGCGGGCACAGATGACGGAGTTTCAGAGCAGATTATTCGTACAATCAGTGACCACAGCTATGAAAAGAAGGAATTACCGAAGAAATTCATGAAAATTAACACATTATACAGACTTTGCTTCCCACGGAAAATGTTATTTATTCTAAACCATTTTCACTCAAGTGAAGCATCTTCAAGAATCCTGAATATGCTACCGTGCAGCGGAACTAGTTGAGAATAAATAATATTTTACGTGGAACCCAAAGCCTGTGTATTGTGTGATGCTCATTTAGTAGTTCCATAATGGAATACCAAGAAGTGTCGTCCTAGATACCTATAACACGAAGAAATTCATTTACCTAAATTATCTTGGAAGAAAATTGGATCGTAGAAGAGATTTGCCAATAAACTTGTTTCCTCCAAATGCAAAAGTATGAACCTGATATTAGACGTGAAGTAACAGAATGTACGTAATACCTGAGCAACATTTCCGTAGGTAGATTTAGATGATCGATCCAATTTAAAATTCAAACCTCCGCACATTACTATACGGACAAACTAAAACCCAGTAACCAATTTTTCACGGGTAAAGGATTTCGCGAAATGATGGCACTGATGGGCCCTGTCCATGGTAAAAGTCACTGAACTGCCTCATTCACATCCCTCTCCCTATTGCCGCAGACGTGTTTCCCTGCTACCTCTTGGCGGCGGAGGAAAAGTGGAGCTAAGGAGGGTAGCGGCGGAGGGAGCGAGAGAGAAAGAGAGAGGTGGGAGACAGAGAGAGATGGCGAGGGAGAGAGGCCATAGTCGTAAACCAATGTGACCCTCCCCCACCCCAACCCTTGCGCCGCTCCGGGGGACGTCAACCCACGAGGACTCGGATGCTCCGGGATTTAAACGCGAGAGTTTTAAGAAGCACTAAGTGAATCGCCTCGCGGTAAATCGTCCGGAATGCACCTGGAAGGAGACCCTGCTCTCTCTTCTTTCTCACTCCCTCCCTCTCTCTCTTTCTTTCTCTCTCTCCTCTCCCAGCAACCCTTCCATGCAACTTCCCACCTCCGACCGATGATCCTCTTCTCCCAAACGCTTCCTCTCAACCTCGACTTCCGAGCTCTGACCGTTTTCCTATCGCTATCTCCCCAGCTTTTCCTCGCTCTCTCTCTCTATCCCTCTCTTTCTCCGTCTCCTTCAAAGGGGCGGAGAACCGGAGATAGCGGCGGCATTGCATAACCCGATCCAGTTGTTAACGAGAAAGAAAAACGGTCGAACAGACGGTTGCGTATTTATATTGGCCGACGACAACAATGACAATCCTCCGAGGCCACATTATTATTTTTGGGTCGACGCCAGAGAGGGAGGAGGATGGAGTGAGAGGGAAAGAGTTAAAGGGAGAGAGAAAAAGAGAACAGCGTAAGAGAATTCCGAGGAGACCTGGAGAAGTAGGAGGGGAAATAAAAATGCCGGAATACAATGCCAGTGCGAGCAGACGGAGGAAGTGTGGGCGCGGTCGGTGACTAATCAAAAGCGCCATTCCGAGATCATCGCGTAAGGGCTAATTTTTGAAAGCGCCGGAGGAGTGATAATCCCGTCTTTGCGCACTTCTGGAGCTTAAATCAGTAGAGATAAAACGTAATTGCAAGCTAATTAAATTAAGGTCAAAAATACATTACCTATACCCTCAGCAAAAACGTCGAAGCTAAAACTTTGAATGACTGGTTAATCTCACTCTCAATGCAGAAATGATTGGATCATATCTGAATTGCTTCTCTGGCCAATTATCGTTTATAAGTGTAAGATGTGCTCGATAGCAACACTTATGGACACATTCAAGATTCAATTACTTTGTCTGAGCACACGTAAGAGTAAAAATAAAAGAAATGGATGGTCAGATATGTATTCATCATTCCCTCGGAGGATCTGTTAATGGATTTGAAATAATTCGGTAATAGGGGCTGTACAAAAAGTAATGTGAAACTGGTGAAACTTTCTCTTTATTCTACTCGACGAGAATTTTTAAATATCTATCAGTCAAACACCTCACGGCATATCGTGGGGCTTATATGTAGATTAAATCCTATGGAATTAAGTTTTTCCAGTTTACTCACTCACTAAAAATACACTTGATGATGGTGATAAATGTCACTGCTGTACTTATTCCTTACGACGAAGATGGTTTTTTTCGCATCTATCCAAACTTTCCCGATATCTGCCAGTCATTCCAATCCTTCTTTGACGTACGTCTTTCGTTACCAACCTACGTCTTTCTTTATTTCTCGTAATTCATTCTTGGTCTTCCAATGCCACTTTTCTTTCCCAAGGGACCTTCCATTTCTGTCTTTAATGAATGATTTACCCATAATGTTCCCAATTCATTTCCTTGTTTTTCATCTAAGTGTCTTCCATAGAATCCTCTCTTTACCCACTCTTCGGACGACTAATTAATTATTAATAGCTTCTTTATTTTCTATTTCCATAATCCCTCCGTATACAACAATTGACATTCCGCAATACTTACGACGATAAGCAGTATACATTCTATGCATTCTATGCTTTTAGTTCTCAAAACATGACGTCTTAAAGCTTTATTTTCTTGTTCAACATAGGTGAATAACGGCTTCGTTATACTAAAAATAAATTGAAAGCATACTGTATTGTTTTCACGAAGAAATTCGGGGTATTTGGCCTTAAAAATTCTGATATTATGACAGCAATACCCATTTGGCACCCCAAGTTTTGATCGTGACCTTATTGAAATAGCCCGTGAGAGGAAGTCACGATGAACTCGCGGTGATACTGGAAGGAGATCGTCAGAGAAATATGCTTACCTCTGAAAATATACGAGACAATCTCAACTCCATTAAATGGAGGAAATCACGACGCTGCTTCCCTAGCTGTGAAAATAATTGGCGTGTTGCAACTTACGAATCCCCTCTCCCAAAGGCTGTATGAAGTAACAGATCATAATCTTACTTGAGATTTTATTTAATCCTAGTTTTAAAAAAAACGTGACCAAATACACACGCCTTTACGGAGAAAACAATGCAGGCGTTGAAGTCTCCGCACGCGCCCGACGTGAAAGAAAAATACGAGAGAGAGAGATAAAGAAAAAAGCAAAGGAGTTTCACGGAGAGGTCAATCTGGGCCATGCTATTCCTTTTACGAGCCAAGATGGCTCACTCTACTCCTGCGAGAGGCCGAGGTGGAGGGTGAGAGATAAGGATTGTGAGCAGAGGGATGGGAGGAAACCATTTTCGAAAGTGTATGAGGGTATGAGGGGGAGGAAGTGTAGGACGGAGTAAGAAGTGGGATGGATCTTTGGAGACGACGGACGTCCGAGTGGAGAGGATTCTCCCATGATGAGCACATGTCCCTATCGAGGGATCACATCGGGGGACAAAAGGGTAAAGGGGTATAGCGCTGCTATCGCGCTCATGCTTCGAAAGGCGGATGATACTTCCATCTAGAGGGGCTCAGTCTCTCTCTTTCATTCTCTCAATGCGTCCTTCTACTCCTCCGCGTCCTCACTTCCTCCGCACATATTACTTACGTTCATTCCCTTTACCGGAGCCACGGAGGAAGGAGAAGGCAAGAAAGAAAGAGATTGTGATCACTTTTGCGCACTCGCTTTGCCCGCTTGCTTGCTTGCTTTACGAGCACACGCTCTGGCGGCACAATGGTGCTCGACAGCGATGCCTGTGACCATTTATGGCGCCAATGCCGGACAATGCGCGGCGCGATGCAGCCGCTTTGCCGATACACCAACTTCACCAAACCTCCTCCGGCTTCCTCCTTCCCCGCTTCCAGCTTCACAGGGCGACGGCAGTGGCACTCGTGAGCCACGGAGGGACCTCAACCCTTTTTATCTACCCTCCCCTTCAGTCTCCCTCTCCCTGATACATAAGGTAAAAGGAGTATCATTGGTGGGCTCATGGCGTGCATACCGTACGGTACAAGAGAACGATAACACAAGCACCCAAATGTAAGTATACTTCCAGAAATTAGCGTATTCAAGTGGAGAGATTGAATTTTTATGAAAGGCTACAGTCATATTCCTATGGACAATATTTATTCCTGAATAAAAATGGGTGAGTATTCAACGCAAAATTTCATATCGGACTGAAAAGTTTCCCATTAGAGGGAACTCTTTGCAGGAACATCAAATTGCATCCTTTCACCCTTCAAAAAAAATTCTTCAGAAAAGATTTAAATTATTTAATTGTTAAAAATAAGGATTACATGGTATTCACTCATAAATATTACAATTATTAAGATGTTTTAGGATTTTTAAAACAATTGCTGTAGATAAATACAAGAGGAGAGGTCCTTCTCCATTGTTGATGCAAGCATAGAAGGCCTACTATCAATCATTTATAATTTATCAATCATTGGAGGGTTTTCCCACACCAAAAGTTATAAATAATATTTTTGTAAGGTACCAATGGCCTTAAGAGGTCTCCGGTTCTTCCAAATGTTTTATAACTGCTTTTGATGGCTGTGAAGAGTAACGGTTAACTGGGTGAACGAATATCCCATATGGTTCTTGAAATAAGATTTAAAAGATGTTTCGAGGAAGAACACGTCTATTGGAAGTAAGTAAATGAAGAATGTTCGGGTGCCAAAAAATTTTTAAAATTTTGAGGAAAAGCATTTGGTTGATATGGACGATATTCTATTTCCTCACTTTGCTTAACAACATAAATGGACGTATGGAATGGGAAAAATACCAAATTTAAGCTTACCCATGTGTTTTGGTCAAGATAAAAGGTATGAAAAAAAACTATGAAAAATGCGTGCAGAGAAGAGACTCAGGTCGCTAAAACTCCAAAACGGCCACAAGTACTTTCTTGACCATATGTTACGTGACCTCAATGGCTTTCTTGTACATTAAACGTGAATGATTTCCAAGCGAAGTACATGTTCTCCGAAGGTCGACTCCTTTCCGCATTTCTCCACTTACAGCCTCCGCCCACCTTACATCAGATTACACTTCATCCGACGCTAAGGTTAAAGTTATGTTTTATGGAGGAAAAGAGACATTGCAACAACGGCATGACTCGTTTCGCGAAGTGACATTTCAAGCATTGATCCAGAAAGTGACCATTTGTCAAGAGATTACAAGTTGGGATATTGAAACTCTCTAACCCAGACATAGGGTGTGTCAGTGAAAAGTATTTTAATGGATTAAACCTGCCACAATTCATCTGTCACTGAAGCATACACTCTACCTTGTTGGAACAACCCGATTATTCAAAATCATTTTATTCGATCATATATCCAGGGATACGTCCAACATTTGATTATATAAATGTCTTAATACGTATGTATCACATGTACTAAATAAGCATAAAACCAATTTAAAAAATTTAAAATCAATTAAAACATATTGAGAATAGGAATACGTTCCGACAAATATTTTAATTAATTTATAGAAGCCACGGAGGAGTTTCAAACAAATCGCAAGTATAATGCAAAGAATATATATAAAGTCGTTATTTTTATAAAATGATTAGCACTGAATACAATGGATCACTACAATCTCATTTACAAATCGGATAATGCATCATTTCAACCAGAAAGGACGTTGCATCAGAGGAGACTTCAACATGTGTGACAGCCGCCCTCCCTTGCATGAAATTATACTTGACCCTCGGACGGCCCCACGAGCAACGCAAACCGTCGTCGCGGGTGTGCCCACGATGTTTGCCTGGATGCTCATTCCGCGCAAGCAAAAGAGGTAAGGACCACCTGGCTACTCGAGCACGTGAGCACGGACTCGCACTCCCGAGAGCAACCCAATCCCCTGGGCAAAAATCATAAAACACGGGACGCAATTGCAATACGATACGAGCGAGCTGAGGAGTGGCTCCCACCCCCCCCCTTTCGGGAGGCCAGGGTGGGGAAGGGAGAGGGCTAGGAAAAGGGCATAGCAACACATATAGCAGAAAGTGGAAGTTTAAATTTACAGAAAATCTTTGGCTTAGATCGTACGACGAATGTAAGATGATCTCTGTTGAGTCGAAGTATTACGAAGGGAAATAAAAGATCCGATGAAACCTCTCACCATTCGCCAAATTTCAGATTTGATTTCAGATTATTTCCAAGTTTTCACTCCCCCCGCTTATGGACACCCGCTATTTTATATATGCGGCATCCCGAGTGCATTGACTGAACCAGTGTAAATTCTAATCTTCTGGTTCCAGGAGGCATCAATTTTCTTAGGCCTGCGATGCCTTCATCCCCGACTGCACTACCAAGCGAGATCGAACAAGTATTTTTACCCCATGCTCCTACGAGCAATTTTCGGACTGAAGAGATGATGAAAATCAACAGCAGTTCAATGCCTGCATCTAAAGACAAATTACCCCACATAAATTGTTTGATGGCCTCTTGTGAAAGATATACTAGAGATTAATAGCCTTTCCCTTGCAAAGACAAAAATCACGAAAAACGCACCTATACCATTTTTAACTACACGCCATACTGAGCTTAAATATATCCGGTCTCTTTGGGCAATCTCTATCAAAAGGTGTTTAAAAATTTAATTAACCTGGCAATTTTATGAGTGACGAGTTCCTGTAGCATGACATCGGACTCAAAAAACCCCGTTGGACAGATAGATATCTACGTTTTGCAATTCATCAGCATGATCACGGCGTTCATGCAAAAAACATTTTTTTACATGTTCTTTGTTCTCAATGACTTTGGCCCAGATCCAAATTTACGATAAGCTACATCTGACTTAGGCGTGAGATTGATTTTTAAAGATCTCAATAGCTTTGAGTTCGCCAATCATAGTGAGCTTAAGCTTCTGAAGTTTACCAATCATGGTGCGATTAAATTAGATCAAAGCTTGAACACAGTGTGAAAGGGTATAAATACGTTGAGTGTGCACACTATATCGGTAATCAGTATTATAAGTACTTCTGCGAACAAAGTCCGGTGAAAACTAAAGACAGTGACTTCTTGAGTATCATACCTCAATCAGAGTGTTATTAACCTTCAAAAATAAGTTGTTGTGCAAAGCAATGTTCTTACATACCTAATACTTCTAGTTATACAACGCACAGAGGAAATCTGATCTAAAGAGAAATAAAGAAAAGTACACTATTGAATTTGATGCAAAATTTTTTCCAACCCCATGGAGTACAACCTCGACGAGGTGGAAGGGATTGCGTGATCTGATGACACCTAGAGCTGTGCTGCCGGGATCAATTACAATTTCTCCTGGTAGGACCACCCATGCTAGATAGGTCAAAGGGTGGGAGGCAAATGAAAGGTAGTCCATGCCACGTTTGTTACTCAGTGAGGGGTGTTCAAAGGCGTCTGACGCCAGTGGGGCGGCCATTTAATTGATTGTGCCACGTTAAAAACATATTGAGGAAGGCAACGAGAAACCACTCCAATTATTTTGCCCAAGTAAATATGATGGGGAAAAATGTGAAAATGAGTACCGGCATTCACAGGACTCAGCCCACAGGGGCGGGTGATATGTCCGTATGTATGTTTTGAGAGAGGCACTTAAAGTAATTAGGGACTGGAACAATGTGGTGGGCGAAGGGAGAGATGGGGGAGAGTTAGAAGCATAGTTTAGGAATAAGGGATGACCGAGGAGAGAGAGCAATACTCTCAGAGATACAACCGGTAAAGTATTAATCGAAGCAGAAGAGATTCGGGCAAGATGGAAAGGTACATAGAAGAACTATTCTGTGAATACATTAGGTCAGTGATTTAATACATAGACGATACGTGACGTCAAGAAGGATAACTCAGGTCCAGGAGTACTATAATAGATTGTTTGATAGGGAAAGCATGAATTATGGGCTCATTCACAGCATTTCCGACGGAGGAAATGAACAAATATTAGAACATTATTAATTCCTATTCCAAAAAAGGGAAAGATTTCCGTATGTGAGGACTATAGGAAAATAAGTTTGATTTCGTACGCAGCAAATATAGTACGGCGCGGAAACTTGATCGGTGTGGCAAGAGAATAAGCTTCGGTTTTAGATGTGGGTATTGAGAAGGATGGAAAAAGTTAAATGGAAAGAAAGTAAAGCAAACAAAAAACAGGGCTTGCTAGGATAAAAAAGAAAATTGTAGAGAGAAATTCAAAGAAGGCAGGAAAAGTGGATGCGGGGTGCATTGAGCGAAAATGGATTCTTGGAGACTGTGATGCATCTACATGATACCCTGCAAGAAACCACTGGTGTTTCTGGCAGGGGATGTATCAATATTCTCTCGGAGAATATTTTTTCAAAGCAAACGGACTTCCATGCTAAACATTGCAAAAGCCCAAAAGACCTTACCTTGCAGCATCAGAAGAGATTTCATCCAAAATATATGCGAGAAATTCACAGTGAAAAAATCATTCGCCTGAACCGGGACTCGAACC
>LYUA01000057.1:409053-422901 GCA_002093875.1 Calopteryx splendens | reverse complement strand
CCCCCCCCCCCTCTCTCCCAACCGGTGTCGGAGTGAAATAATAAGTGGTCGGCATTAGTCGCGGCACAAGTAGCCGGCGCTGAGGTCGGAAGCTCCAAGAGACGCGGGGTCAAGGGGAAGGGGCTCCGAGGAATATGATGTAAAACACACGGCATAGACACACGAGCATATTTATGGGGAGGCGGGGGGAGGTGGGGGGGGGCTTGGTTGGAAGGTGGCTGAGGAGGAAGGAAACGGAACGGGATAAGTTTATATATTTGCTTTTTTTCCCTCCCACCCCGCGGTCAATGAATTACGCCGTGTCAAAAGCGCGCGAAAAATTGAAATACCGCGCGTGCATAAATTATGTAGGTAGATACCCATCCTCCTCCTGCATGTGCAAAGGTTTTTCTGTAATGAACGCAACAGCAAGCCATTTTTCACGGGATCTCGGAGCTGATCCAGGCATTCCGAGAGTGAAATACCTTTTGTCTTAAAGCAGGGGTTATCTTCACACTTTTTGTTGTCAACTCACAACGTTGTCAATTGCTACTCAACAGAGCCAGGAACAGATTGCCGTTTTGCTTCAACAAGTGTCTTCATGACATTCATCATGACATGGAGTAATGGAAATAGCTATGTGGGATCTGAATGCGAAGAAAAATCTAACGAAAACTACTGCTCAGTGATTTTACTTCTACAGATCGTTTTTAAAAGGCGAAAGGAAGCACTAAGGATTCCTTCTCAAATCTCCTCAAAAGTCATAATGACCGTAAACGTAAATTTATTCCCAAAGCTTATGAAATTTGGCAGTAGCCATGGTGGGTTTTTCTGTCAGCAATCAGTAGCAACTATTAGGGGAGGCGGCCGAGGAAATAAAGAACATTCACTGATAAGCTAATAACCCTTGTGTTTATAAGGATAATCCAAATATTATAAACGAATTACAATTAAAATTATTACGCGCCTCACTGTTGGATGAAATCGTAACCTAAAAGTTTTTAAGTAGGTAGTCTATAATCTAAGAACCAGGGAGAAAGCACACGTTTTTCGTAAAACTTTCCTGATAACATTAAATCACATGGTCACACCCGATTGTCATAGAAAAATTTCGTTTAATGTCTTAACAAATTTGAAAAAAAAAACGGTGCGACTTGGATTATTTCCACGGTTCAAAAGTGTTTTGTACTTAACAATAATAAACAAAGTCGTTAGACAAGGACAAAACCTATCACCACAACTATTGTAATGAAAGAAGCACAAGAAGCGGGAGTCAAAGGAATTAAGGTAAATGGTGACGAAGTTAACATGATCCGCTTTGCAGATCACATCACTGTTATAGCAGAGAATCTAAAAGAACTATATAGGCATCACTGAACGTAGTGGATGGAACGCTTCAAGAATACAACATGAAAATCAGCAATCAGAAAACTAAAACACTAGTGTGCGGAAGAGAGAAAATGAAAAGAGACGTTCAACTACAAGGAGGTTATATAGATCAAGTGGAATCATTCACCAACCCCAGAAGTACCATGACATACGATGGAAGAAGCTCGACGGACATCAATCGCAGAATAGCTCAAGTCAAGAAGGCGTTTATTACGAAGAGGTAACTGCTATGCACAAAGTAGATACAGTTACAAACAAGGAAGAAGTGCGTCAAAGCATTCGATTGGAGCGTGGCCCTCTTTGGATCAGGGACATGGACCAACGGGAATACAGAGGAGAGAATGAAAAAGATTTCGAAACCTGGTGTTGAAGACGATTGCTGAAGATCAATTGGACGGATAAAGTTAGAAATGAAGTATACAAGCAGAATAACTGATGAGGAAAAAGCCATACGGAAAACCACACTGAGAAGAAGAGCCGATCACACCATGAGATAAAACGGATTTGTCAGGAACATAATCGAAGGGGAAATAGGAGGGAAAGCCCCACCTGGAAGACCATGGGATAAATAATATGTTGGGCAAATAAAGAGGAATGTAAGAAGGAAGACCTACTATGGAGTGAGGAAATTAACATGAGACCGGGAAGAATGGAGGGCTGCAGTCTAGTAATACTATGACGATAAGTAAAATATAATAAAAATCAAACAACAAATAAAAGCATTTCAATTAGCATTAGGTATAAGTAATTGTGTCGATACGCTAATACAGATCTTTATATCTATTGCCATTTAACTATTTAAAATGAATATCTTGAACGAAACTGCATTTGATACAGCAAATAAGGTCCACATGTGCACTTCATGTTGCTACTCATACCGCAATTCTGGATGCACCTAATGGAAAAGTAAAGAAGATTTCCTTCGCAATACACCAAATTCAAAAGTTGAATATGTCGGACGAACTGTTCGGAGCAGGAAACATCAATGCATTCATAAACAATCATTCTCTTGGTGATTTATCCTCCTATTTTCCAATTCCAAAAGAAAAATTAAAACTCCAATTTCGTGATTTTAATACGGGAATGATGACTAATGAAACTCGAGCAGGTCGATGAACGCAATCAGGAATGAAAACACAATCACTGATCGTGAGCCGCATAGGACGGAGACGACACCCTTCCTCTCCCCGAGCGAAAATGGAACGACGTCAGCGGGGTGGACACGCCGGCGACGGAAGAGTCACGCGTGACTCCAATCCTCGAGAACTAAGCACACATGACCATTCGGATCCCCGGTCGCCGCCGCCTCCCCATTCTCGGCCCCCCAGCGGCGCGGCGGCCGCCCGGGCGGATCGGCGCGGCGGTCGGTTGCCTCATAACCCCGACGCCCGCGAGCAGATTGCATTAAGATGTCTAGACATAGCGCCGTGCCCACTTCCACATCAGAGGCGCGGAGCCCAGCACGCACACTAATGTGTTTACCGTTAAGTCGGAGAGAGAGAGAGAGAGAGAGAGATGGAGGGACAGTGAGGGAGATGGATCGGAGGGGGTGAGCGGGCATTAGCGAGAGTCTCCAACTCTGTTTGTGTGATGCGACGGCGAGGAGATTGGCAACCCATACCACGCGGTGACGGAATCCCCTCCGCCCGCCACACCGCCTCCTCCCCTTCAATCTCGACTTGTGGCCATCAGCTCGTGAGACTTCGTGTGGGCGGGCGGCGGACGGGGAAGTGGAGAAAGAGAGAGAGAGACGGTAGAGAAGAGAGAAAAGAGTGAGAGATTCCCCCGTCCATCCCTTCCTCCTCTTCTTTTGGAGCCGCTTAAGGATGGAGAGAGGAGTGGGTGGGGGGAGGGGGGGAGGAACGACCCGCCAAAGGAGAGATGAGACGCGGGGGAAAATTCGAGAATTAACGGAAATGAGATTTTTCTGTCTTTGGGGGATTAATCTTCAGGACGGAGGTGGGACGTGAAGGAAGGCATCGCGATTGTGGGGGGCGGAGTGGAGGGGGTGGGGAGGACGGTGATTTGGCTCCGCGACGACGAGCGGGAAACAATCTCCTCCTCTTCCAATCCGAATCTTCGGTACGCGTTGATGCGAAATACTCCAATTAAACATCGTCCCGCATTAACATTAGGGCCAGGAAAGCTGCTGCCGTCGCCGCCCGGCCCCCCTCAGCCCAGGCCCCCAAAATTGGTCGGGAGCCGGGCGGAACCTTGCCGCGTCCGACCCAACCTGCCGATCGCTCCACTCCATCTTTGGCGGGCCGCGCAAAACCTTATCCGAGTGATTGAAAAGGTGGATTCGCTTCCGAACGAATAGAATTTATTTTCATGGAATCCAACCATCAAGAGATTTGACCAGGCTGGATGCTCGAGCACGAATGCTCTTCGCTACCGGAAAAATTCCGATTCCTAATTACGATTTTCGAAATACATGGGGATTGTGGTGCTGATGTTTGATATAAGGGCAGGTACTACTTATGTGTTCAGCATTCGAATAATAGTCAAAGCATAATATGGAAACGGAATAGTATTTCTGAGGCGATGGGTACAATAGCCTCCCGGGCCAGGACCCCAGATTTAATTCCCGAAGGAGACAACAACGCTCATAAACCGTTTCGGATAGCATCTGGGAAAGGGAAAACGTTTTTAATGATAGTATTTCGGTCAGCATTCATGGAGCCTGCAGAATATTTCAAGAGAAGTGGCCTGGCCGCTGAGAGGAGTATTTAATTTTGGTCTCCAGGGTACTTTTCATTAAGGCAAGCGTAATGGACAAAAAGGTTCCCTCCACCTTCCTTCCACTATCTCCGTAGCCCTAATTATCCACTGTCTTCGTGTGAATAATATATTCTTCAAGTGTCTCTCAAAACATTATAAGTACAATAATCATACATTATAAATACATACCTATTTCTGGAAAGTACTTTGAGAAGTTATAACAATACCGCCTCTCAATATTTCAGATGGACAACCCAAAGCAGTGTCATAATGTTGCCTTTTTTTTAAATTCAGCAATGAGTTGAACGTAAATATTTTCAAATAAATAAATAATTAATTTAAAAGTTAGGATAGAGACGAGCGATATGAAAATAAGGTTTCCGTTTAACCACAGCCTCAGCATCAAAATATACTCAGAATCCTCCAAATCTCAAAGGAATAATAGTAAGCCAATTTATGAAAAACAAATATATGGGATCCGCTTCAGAAAATAGCAGGTGCTTAGTTAAACAGTCGTTTTTCCACTCTCGCTTGTCACGCTTGGAACATCATTGCCTTCGCTCATCCGAGTGAAAATAGCTTGACCTATGGCCAAGGGATCCGTTGATGGCACAACGATGAAGGTATGAAATATTTTATCTGTCATTCGTACCCAAACAGGGGACGAATGAAAATCCTATTCGCGAACGCCCCTCACCATAGGGAATCAATACATCATACTCTGGAAGGATGGGAAATGAGAATATTCTAACGTGGAATTCAAATCATTCGTGATGATTTGTCGTCATGATATCATTTATGCCTAGTAGGTATTACATCAAACGCTGGATTTCCTAAGTAGCCTGCATCCATCTTTTTAAATTCCCAGCTACTGTTTTTAACAAACATTCAAGTGCCCACAATAGTAATTCAAGATACTATTTAAAATCAATGCCGATTATGAAAAAAGGAAATAATAGGTAAGAAGCAAGTCAATTTAATGTGTCTAAAAGTTTAAATATTAAGTCGTTCGCTTCGGTTTCATATAACTGCCCCGACTGTTTCACGATAAATGTCGAAATAAATGCCGAAAGCACAAACGGATGAATCGGAATCCCCTCCAGGAAACACGGTAGAATTTTTAACAGAAGATTAGCCACCCCCGCGAATCCGCGAGAATCAAAGTTCCCGCCCGCTGAAAGCTCCCACGCTGAGCGACCGATCCCCTCGATTCTCCTCCTGTTCCGGAGAGAACACACTCGCAGTGGTGGTACCCTCTCCCCCCCCCCACCAACCCGCTCCCAAGCACCCACGCGCGATTCCTCCGACAACATCCGTGGTTTCCTTCGCGTCCCCTTTCCCGCTCAATTAAGCGCCACCATGGCGAGCTCTCGGCCGCCAGCAAGGGGAGCTGGGAGGTACGTTGTAAACAAGAAATCGCGCTGACGCGCCGTGGAGTGTGTCACACGGCGGCAAACCCCTGGCTCCGCCATGACGCATCTCTACCACCCACTGAAGGCTTTCGACATCAGTCCGTAAGATAGGATCGGTGTTAGGGGGCCAGAGGGCAAGGTGACGGCCATTGTAGAACGTGTTCGGTTTAGTATTTAGTCCAAACAAGGTCCATAGTCTCCAAACATTTGTTTAGAAGCTCTCCACGCAAAATGATAATTACAGTTGCCGGTGGGTGAAGGATGGACGGTTTTGGCACAGTATTCGTCAAATGTTATCTAACTTTTGAAGCGTCTCAGTTCATTTCTAGATCCACTTCAAAATCATGTGACTGCAATATTTCCTATTTTGGACAAGTATACTACTTCCTAATTTCATGGGCCGAAGCTGTCTCTATGAATCTCAGACGCGGGTTGACATATCAATAAGTCCTCCAATTTCATAAAAATGCATAATAAATATAGCAATATAGTTTTTTCGTTCCACTGAGAGAGTCAGGATTTTTGGTGGAATACATTGTGTAAAATTGTTTTATTTCGAAGAAATTCAAATAAAAGGCTTAAATAAGCCCTGACCGGGAGACCTCAGAAACTACATAAGCCTCTAAAAAAACCAGCTTTATTCCTATTCGGTCTTCTTTCTGGGAAAAAACTCCTGCGTTCCACTCAAGACTTTATTAATCCACTTTCATTACAGAGCAGATTCTCTGCTTTGAACAACTAGCCCAAGAATGGATAATAGGTCAACGGCTTAGGACACGCGTAAACCTCCTCGCAATTAGGATGCCTCCTTTTCGGATTAGCTCATTCTGTTTCTTCGATCGTTTTTTTTCTTCCTTTTATTAGACCCAACTGTGAACGCCATTTAAAGCACCCGTGGGGAAACACAGGGTCGACTGCAATGTGAAACAAAGCTCCACAACTCATGGCTCATCACTCGCGCCCGCGGAGGTAGGTAGTGAGTGCGACGGCGTCGGCGCGTTTCCGAAGGGGATCGGACGAGTGGGAGGAGAATGACTCCGTCGGAACACAAGTGCCATTACGATCGGTGGTTTCGACTTGTGAAAGAGTGCCGGTTATGGCCCCGCATTCCGTGGTTAGCGATTCCGCAAATCGACAGGCACGACCGTGGAAGTGGTACCACTCTCTTTGATGTTTATTTTTTGATGCTTCCAGCGCACCGACAAACGACGGGATTCCGTAGCGACGAGCGGAAGTGGAGAGAAAAAAAAGACACCAAACACACACACACACACACCTGTCGGAAAACCCCCTGCTCTCACGTCGTAGGTTACTACGCATCCAGGGTTTGGCTAACCCTGCGTTCTCGTTCCCCCGTCAGGGGTTTTTTCGAGTGCCCCCATGCTGTCCTTTTATTTTATCGTTCAGGGTAAATATATATTTTCCAAAAATAAAACAAAAAAAGCAAAAAAAAGTCAAAAGTAAAAGTGCATAAGGATGTTTTAGACGACACGTTGCAGGCTTCAAAACGATTTTGGTATCTTCATGTTTTCCTAAGTGGTAATCACACAGAAACAATATTTATAAGACGAGCTGAATGAAGTTCAACAGTGCGATATACCACACGGATTTACATTCAAAGTAGATATGATAGTATCACCTCCTCTCGCATCAAAATGTTCACTAATAAATATGGTAACCAAAATGTTTTGCATCAGAGTTTTTCTCAATGGATCATTACTAGGTTTTGAAACAATGAATCTTCTAAGAGATCTATAATGCTCTTTTCGTCAGAGCATCAAAACTGGGCATGCATACATGCAATTCCAAATTGAATTGATATTTGGAGATATTTCATCGAAATAGCTCATAGATACCTACCTATATGCCACTGAAATGTTAAAATGACACTGATTGTCATAAAGAGTAATATTGAATTTATAAACAATATTTATGCAGGACTTTTGCATAGGAACACATTTATATCCTACAAATGCTCAATATTAAAAAAATATGCACGCTTACGTCGGCTGTCTTTGAACATGTCTGATAAGTTGTAGCATTTACTCTTGGTATAATATATTGAGGCTGGGTTTTATAACTGTCCCACCCAAGGCTAAGAAGTGGTGGAGGCCCACACCGGGAGAAAAATTGAGGTGATTCCAAAACTTCATGTCAAAGTTTACATACCTATGATATGATATGAAAAGAGATTGAGCTTATTATCTCTCTTTTCATTAATTCATAATTCATTTCATTCTCTCTCTTATTAATTTATTTTCCGACTCCCTCCTGTTTACCACTCGGAACTTATCCCTGCTCAATTATTTATGTGAAATTATTTCTTCCAGCGAGCGCAACCTTTCTGTAACGACCGGGCGCGAATAGTTATCCATAACACAGCGCAATTAATACTACTATTATGATGGTATATACCTAAAGGCAACTGTATCTTTAAGTGAACATAGTCTGACGTACCTTTTTTTGTCAAATGGAGGTCAGAGTGACGCAAAAGGAAAATGAAAGAAAGGCAGCAAGGAAATAATTGTCGCGAAAGAGCGCGCGTAGTAATCTGCGCGTAGCAATTCAGCAGATTTGGCCCCCCGTGTTGACTGCGTGACATTAAAACTTACCGCAAACAAATTTGCAGAATAAATTAGAAGCTACAATGATATCAAAGAGACATTATAACAAAATTGATAATCGGAACATACCCAGCGAAGGTGCAGTGAAAATAATAAAAACCGGCATAAGTACCTACTCCGTAACTCAGGACGTCGCGAAGCGTCGGATAAAATTATTTTTTCACGAAGAGGTATTCCCCGGTGGACCCTCTGAGCTACTGACTACATACGGCCCTGAATATGCATATACCTATTTTAATTCAGTGAAATTATTTCTTACGATGCTCTACACGCGATAACGAGTCTTCCAGTTTTTCCGAAGAGAAAAATGGGAGGGGGGCTAGAAGTCCTTACCATCCACATCGTGTGGAAGTGAAAACTTGCCCACGGAGGCGTCCCAGTCGTAATAACGGAATAAAACGGGTTCCCACTTGACCCCTTCGCCACAACAACGCAGTCACAAGGGTCGTAATTTGGTCGACATTGGTGGAACAAGCCAAAAAAGACTGCAAAAGGCGTTAAAAGAGGAGAAAGGACGAGATAATTCGCGAGGATGCGACAATCGGAGAAGACTTGAAACTGGCAGTTTACACACCAGGCGCCCGTCGCACAGCGACGTGTACCCGTACAAAAGCTAATGGAAGGCCTGGATGGCGCCTCCAGTGCGTCGGCGATGAAGAGAATGGGCGGGTGAGAGAGAGAGACGAAAAGCATAGGAAGGGGAGTGGAAAGAGCTGGGGTGGAAACGAGCGGGGAGAGAAAAATACAAGCGGCGCGGTGTGGTGTTAAGGCGTCCGCGTGAAAGATTGGACCGTAAAGTACCTACTCCGTCTTCTGGCGGCAGGGTGGGCGGCGAAGGCGGACGCGGAGGTTGGGGTGGAGTACGGCAAAACAGAGGAGGGACGGTACAATGCAAAAGCTTTGGCGAGACAAACATAAAGATTCAGCTTCCATCAAGTCGGGGCTTATGCGAAGTCACTTTTGTTTTCCTTTATTGATAACATGGATAAAACAAAATGGATTCCAGTGGACGCTGATTGTGAGAATACCAACGGAAGGATTTAGTCACCAATTATGTAGGACGGGAGAGAAATGTAAACTCAGTCATTTGGAGGACAAAGAGAATAGGAAGAGAGGGAAAATGGTGAGAGGATGGGGATTATGTGCAAATGACGAACATCGCAGCTCATCACTGACATACATCATCACTGGCGCAATCATACTGACAATGTGGCGGCTGACGGAAAATGAGGTTTTATTCGCACATCAAGTGAATTTACTCAAACATCCGTCACTACGGGATAGGGCCAACCAATTCTGAGGGCAAGATATTTATAAAAGAATGTTCCAGATGGGAGCACATGCAAGGAGAAAACCGTGAGGAAATGAGCAAACTGTAAGAAAACAAGGGATAAAAGTGCTAAATGTACTGAGTAGACCTGTTGGAGGAAACGGAATTAGAAGTACCGGACCAGTCTGTACACGAAAAATTAAAAGGAAGGCCTCTTGTAAATTGATCGCTACAAAATCATTGCAGTAAAGCTCCAAAAAAATACGGTCGGTCCCACGAGCAAGTAAAAAAAAGAAATGCACTGACAAAAAAGGTAAGAAGATTTTTAAAAAGAGTATGATCCGGACACCATTTGTGCAAAATCCCGAATGATAGAAACCTTTCAAGCGCCTATTCGCAAATAATTTATTTTATATGAATTCATAAATTAATCTAACCTTTCTGTCATTCTAAAATTATATTGGACTTAACTATTTGCCCCTCCGCTCAAGCGGGCAGAGTTGAGTGACTCCAGTCAGTATATTTTCGAAAGAAGTAACCTTTTAACCAGTCTACTTCACTAAATGACGACCAACGGATGTTAATTAAATTTATGAGGCACATTACATGCAGCTTTTGTGTCCTTGGCTTATTTAAATCTTCCGCTTCCGGGAAAGCACTGACGAAATACCCCGGGAAAAGTACGGGAACTTGATATTGTAAAAAAAAATGTTTCTTCGGGGAACAGGGGGTGAACGACAGGTTCAGGCAGGCAATGGATCAAGGAAAATGGAAAGATAGTAAAAACAGAAGTGTAGGTGGTTGAAAGAGCGAACGGACGTGAACATGGAACAAGTATGGCAAACATGGAGAAAAGATATAAAACCAAATAGGTAGGTTACAGGAGGGATAAAACGGGAACTAAGTCTCTGCATGCAATAAAATGGTGTAATATTGCTATTTCACGATGCCGTATTTAAAAAAACTCTTATGAAAATATTCAAGTTTCCGTTCTAGTATCCACAGCATGAAGTCATTAATTCCTGAAAACCAGAGACATTATGGTTTACATTCAATTTTCTCCAAAAGTTCAAAAAGATTTTAAAGTCGGTCACAGGAACGCGATAAGGGACATAAAATGAACTATTGTAATATTTTTTTACTTTTTTTAGTCTTATTGAAAATGTGCTCCTATGCATCTCAGATCCTTCATGTGTCCACCCATTTTCATAAATTCATGTAGGTACGTAAGAATAAAATGATTTTGCTTTGAAAAATAAGTGAATGCACACGGCATGATATCTTTTAGGCTTTTCACTGTTTTAAAGCTTAGTCATCTCTCAAATATTATAAGCTAAGGACTTCTCTTATTTATGTTCACATTGGATAATTCTTCAGAAAATATCACGTTATACCCCCTCGCCCATTCTTTTGTTTAGGTAAATTAACCTAACCGTAGGAGAGTTTGAACAGAAAAGACATCAGAACGGAAATTAATCCTAAAAATCAGTGATACACATTATAATTCTAAAAATAATGCCGAGTAGCTAACTTTATCGAGGCCTCACGTTCCATGTAAAATGATTTAATCCACAACGACCGAAAGCTTAATGTCTTCCCACAAGAATTAAAAAAAAATTGCACGGCGTGAAATGCACGTTGTTGGAGAAAAGAAATCACATGTAAAGGTGAGAGAGGGTAAAGAAGAGGAGAAAAGACTTCGAACGTCGTACGCATAAAAAAGAATCAATGTGCACAGCATCAAAGACATTATACACATAGAGGCAAGTTTTTGGAAGTTACATTATTCTGGATATATCATATTAAATTAATTCTAAAGGAGTTTAATGGGAGTTAAATTTGGAGAGAAAACCTGGTAAAAACAGGACGAAGACAAGAGGACATAAATACTTATGACAAATTAAGAAACATTTAAGAAATGGGTGCCTAAGGGGATAAAAGGATTAAGATGGAATATGCGAGAACGGAGGGTTGACGCTGGAAATAAATGGCTGCAATTACCAACCTTCGGATTGAGAAACTAAAGAATATGCGCAAGAGAGACCGTGTTTACGTTGAGAAGGATTGGTGACTTGCGAAGTCGACCATTAATACAGTATTCTCCAATTACAGAGCAGCTGCTAGGGGATGCATTTGAAATACCCATGCACGTATCATCACAGTTCTATCCGTAGAAAAAATATTTAGCGGGTGGTAACGGGCGAAATTTTTTTAATGACAACTCGGGAAGATTTTCATTCAGGGTATTTTTCTGAAATTTCAACACGGCATGGTTCTCGGCTGAAAGATCTCTCCAAAAGCTGGTACACGCTCCGTTTTTTACGCACGATCGTTTCAGCAGGTTTATTTAATGACGGCAGGTTAAGGAAGCAGCTTGTGGCTGGAAGAGGTCGGTCGTAAATGCAATTGAGCAAAAAACGTTAATTCCTACAAGTCGTCTTCAAAGAGGGTACAATTAAGAAAATAATTAAAACCCAAAATCATTAGCCACAAATGGGGCAGAAATATATAGTAAAAAGAGAAAAAATCCTATAAATTTTTTCCGCTTCATATGGAACACTAATTGAATTAAATGGTATCCCAAAGTTTTCATTAATAAAATAATTGTCCAACTATTTTATCTTCTATACAACTATAATTTTTGGCGAAAGCGATCACTTAAAATACAAGGCAGATAAACATACTTACAAAGTTGATTAATTTATTATTCTATACCTGCAGAATTGAATCAAAGGGATGACAAATCTTTATTTTTATGTCAAATAATGGGAAGTTAAAACGGATATTTTCCCAAAATAAGTCGGATCGAGAAACTTATGACCTTGAAAAATGTGCGTACTACCTAAGATACATGAATTACACATTCCTATAACGCCAATCTAAAATCTAAACGGCAAAGCAAGAGGCAGAGTGAGTTGAGATAAATTCATCTCATTCGCAATAATTCTGAAAAAGATCGGGTTGATACGGGAAGACCTCATACCATGCGCTTTTATCAGGCCCCTGAAATCGCAAATATTGAACTACGCGTAGTTTATTCCCCCTGTCATTTGTGCTTGACTTGAAAACATTTGTATAAATGTGGAAAAACTCATTACTCCAGCTTAGCCGACACTTTCCTAAGGCAGTGGAGGGATTTGAAGAAGATTGCTCCCGGTCCGGTGGGACTCATGAATATGGGGGCTTTGTTAAAGGCAGTTAACAAAGCCCCCATAAGCCCTAACAACTTAACACTAGTTCGTTGTAAGTTCAACACAGGATATTTTTCGTCATCCCAGGCTTCTTTGCCCCTCATTTAGATGGTAAAATTAGTTTAAAAAATAAACCTTCTCCTCACATATCTATTCCGTACACGATATCCCAGTTTTCTTTATCAAATGGTCATTTTGCAACTAAGTCGGGATATCTTGCGTCTTGTAAACCACAGCCTTCAAGTAAGACGTAGTAGACGTAACAGCGCAGCATTCGCACTCTGACACAAGATGGCACTGAGGCAAAGGAATAACCGTTGTTTCTCATCTAAGCATACTCCACGCCATATTACCATTAAATAGGTACATTTTCGATCTTAATTTGAAGATATTAAAAATTTCGATCCTAGAAATTAGACATTTTTATTCACAATACTGAAAAATTATGCCACATTCAGCGATGATAGGAAAGCGAGAAATCGCTCAATAGCTTCTGAACACTTTTATGCATTTTCGTAGAGGCATGTTTCGAATTAGCTATCGGTCGCCCATTGGCTCAGGCCCGCGGAACACCGCTTTGACCAGCAACGCTCTAGACCAGCAGTAGCCAACCTTTGGGAACTCACGGACCACTAAGCTCACAAACTCCCAAACAAAACCTACGCCTAAAGTTTCTCGCGGGCCACCAGTGGTCGGTCCGTGGACCACCGATTGGCGACCGCTGCTCTAGGCCACCACCCTGCGCTCTAAAACCACTCCATTTCCACCGAAATCTTCGAATGGGAGCGAGCGGCAGATGCCGGAGGGAAGAGGGAGCAGGGGTGTACATGGGAAGCGAAGATAATACGAGATGGGTACGGGTTTTGCGGGCAAAAAAAGAGTGATTGAGGCCGTGGAGTTGTAATTCAGGAAGCGAGGGGCTCGTTCGCTGTATTTGGAGATGTCTCCAAAGTGCGCGGTGAGTGGGGAGGGAGAGATAGCGATAGGAATGGAGAGGGTAAGGGGATATTTTGGAGTGGACTAGTGGTACCGCTTGAAGATTCGAGCGTTTCTCGAAGGGCAGGACCGGGCAGAGGGGTGTGGGGATGGCGGGACCGCGGAGCGAGAGGAGAGTGGGGCGGGAATGACGGTAGGTACTCCGCTTCAAGGGGGATGAAGAGAGCGAGAGGGAGGAGGCAGAGAGAGGTTCGGGACATGCCTCGACTCGGAAAAGGATTTTTTGGGAGGAGGTATGGGTGATTGCCCGTCAATGTCCTTGCTTC
>LYUA01000057.1:373277-383593 GCA_002093875.1 Calopteryx splendens | reverse complement strand
ATCAGCTCCTCCACGGCGGAAATTCGTAATAAAATGCGAGATCAATCCTTCTCGGTTCCCCAACCCCGTAACCACCCAATGACCACCTCCCCTTGAACCCGCGAAATAATCGTCTCATTCCCACAACAGCCGATGATTTTCGCCCTCGCACCGTCCCCACCCTCCCCGCTCACTCGGGGGGTCGTGAACGTTTCCCCGACGGACGTGACCGCCAGGCGGACTTCTGGGGCGACCGAGAACTCTCCGAGGAAGGCGGAAGTGGGGAGGAGGAGGAAGAGCCACAGGCGGAATTCCAATGGGGGGGGGAGGAGGGGAGCATCTTGAAGGTTTATGTCCGGAACTCCCCCGGAGCGCCATCGCCGCATCGTTCCTTTGAACGCACACCCACAAGCATCCAGGTGTGTTCTCTCTTTATTCATCGTCGTCTCCACCTTTCTCCATGCCCGTGCTCCTTCCTTCAAACCCTCCTCAGACCCCTCGCCCCAAATTATTCTCCCACGCGGACCGACACCAAACCACGGGGCAAACCGTGAATCCGAATTGCGATGGGGATGCGAAAGAGTTGTGATCGTGGTTAGTGCCTTAAAGCGTAGACCTGGAGATGCCATTATCTAACTCCCCATCCCCTTCCAAGTCCCTCCGCCATATCCCATCGCATTCCACGACTTATCGCACGGGCGGAATTCGTTAATAATTAGAGGTTTAGGATTGGAGATGCCGAATTTTCCCCTTGATTAAACGAAACGAAAGCAGAAGGAAAAGAATTCGACAAAAATTTTAACTCCCATTACAGATTTTACATTAAAATGTAAGTTAGAAGATAATTGAGGAGATTTCCTATTTTTAAATAAAATCATATGCCGGAATAAAGTACAAAAATGAATTTATTCTTCAATATTTAATATTTTACCTTTTTCAATTCTAAGAATCAAATGCTTCGCGGTAAAAATTTTCTTGTTCGTTAGAATAGGTGTACCAACGAGTATGTTCCTCACGGTATTGGAATCTACGTGGCTATTATAGAGCTACCTATATCTCTCCCAAACTAAACCTCCTTTTTTCCACCTTATTACGCACATTAATCGCTATTTTATCATACGTCTGAGCCACAGTAATACAGAAGCTGCTACTTTCTAGTCAACTGACAGAAGGTTTGCTCAAAAATATTGTTTCCCCGAATACTGCGCTATCTTGTGCAGAGCGCGCTGGCAATCGGGCGACCGTAGGACATGGGCTCATCCTTTGAGCCATTCCGACACCTCACCAATGACTTTCCTCACAATTTTTTTTGCTCTAGAGAGCGACTGGGGTGCTTTCACGCCTTTCTAGAGCCTCGCTCTACTCCCAGATTTCCCTCAATACACACACACTCTCTCTCTCCCTCTCCAATTCCAAAACCTGTGTTCTTCTGCCTGCCCAATCACCACCCTTTCCCTCTCGACGCAGTGCCCTCTCGAAAATCTGGGAGTGTATAAGATCGTCAGCGTGGATAATGAACTTAATCTTCTTCTCCCAATCGCTCTTCCCTTCCCCCTCCCACTATGGACAAGGCGCTCTATTTCAGGGCCTAGAGCTAGAAATCTGTTGCCACACCGTTATAGATGGCTGGCACATTCCCCCCACAGAGTCCATCTCCCAATACTCTCCCCCGGCATCCCTTTCATCTCCTCGGCGGTCGCGTACGAGATTCATCGGAATAATTTATTCACTCATTAATCTGATCTCCCGACGAAAATTTCTTTTCCTAAAAAAACACGATCTGATTAATTTGCATTCTTGTGAAAACCAATACTTAAGTAAATTTTTAAGCATTTAACAATAGCTCTTGTCGATTATTTCAAGACGATATTCGACTATGAAAAAGCAAATTCATTAATTAGCGTTATCCGGATAGCAAAAACAAAGACAAGGACCGGATATTCTCCTTGAAAAACCATTGGATTTCATCAGAATCTGAATTCAGGTCTCTTAGAGTTTGGCATAATATTGGCAATAAATAATAATAGTGAGAGCTCAGCTAATACAATCCATTTCATATCCGACAATGTTTAACTATATGAAAAGGAATATTAGGACAACGTTCACCTGCAATAGATTTCCATAAACACCATCCAAAATCGTTTACTTCCAACGCTCTGGATACGAACATATTGGAATCGCAACATAATTTATCAGCTGCAGTTAAACATGCATGAAGAAAACAATGTCTCCGAGGTGAGGACGTTACACACAAAAATCCAAGGTTAACAAGGCGTACATTTATTTCGTTTAGCTGCTGGCTATACTAAGTCCTAATCCAAGAGGCCAGTATAAAAACAGTCGGCTTAGAAGTGGGAGAAAGTTTATCGGAATTCATGTGGAAAAAAATATTTATAGAAATGGTCCCTGAGGAAATATTCACCCAAAAGGTGTAACATAACACCAGAAAATTCCACGCCAGAGCCAAGAGTTTTTTCGGTTCATTGAGCAGACTAAAAATCTGCCATAACTTACATAACGGAGCGAAAAAGATCTGAGGCGAGCATAACATAAAAACCCCCTGCCCAGGCCCAGGGGCCATCATGTACACACAAGGGAGATAAAGAAGGGGGGCGAGGACAAAGGGATGAGGTGGAATGAGATAAACAGGAATGGAGGTGAAGCGGAGAGGCGACCTTTTTGGGGTTCAAATGGGCATTCTGTAAACAAGTCTCCCAAAAGCTTAGCAACACGCGCCCCTCTTCGCCTCTTCCCTCCGATACACGCTTTCTCCTGCTTTCGTGCTCCAGACAATGTTACCAACCACCCTTACAGACTTTGCAACGCGGATGGAATGAAAAAAATTATGAAAACTACCCCCGTGAAATTTTTTACGTTTGTGTCCACAGGCTGTCTATATAATAAATCACGTCGAATTTGAGCGGAACGGAACCTGGAAAAAAACGGGCATTGCGGAGTTAAGAGGTTACATACATTTTGATGTAAAATACAAAGCTAGCGAATTTGACAAGATAAATAAAAGACAACGCAAAACAATGGGCGACTACGATATTTCAGCGCATGGGAGGGCTGAAAGTCAAAAAGTTAGTTTGTAGATAGCATTAATTCAAGTTGACAAAATCTCAGGAGTGATTGGGAGTGGAGAGATACTAAGGGTAGCGGCATGGTAGCTCAGTGGGTAGGATGTTCGGCAACTGACTGACGTGAGGGTATCGGGTTCAAATCTGGGAGATGCCCACGAAGCTCAAGCTGTGTAATTTTATGGGCACCAGAACTTGATCATGTGAAACCACAGGCGGCAAAAGGAACTTACCTCCCTTACCTGATGCATGTATTTCACACGCCTTGGGGATCTAAACCTAGGTACATACTACCCTGCAAATCGCCGCGAGGGCATGCGACAGGGGGTGTCAGGCCACCAGCCATTAATGGCAATGACAATTATTGGCATTCCGTATCTTTTCAAATTTAAAAATCCCGTCTTTCCTACATTTGTAGTCACGAATTCTGCGAGGGAAAAATTATTTTTTTAAGTCAATAGGATTCAATGTCTCTCAACTTCCCGTTGTAGTCTCGTCCACCAATGTAATGCGGAGTTAAAATTAATCCTTCAGTTTCAGTGTTAAACTCGAATGATTTTTATCTCTCTGACAGTTTAAGTCGTGCATACAATCTAAGTGGTTCCAGTGACTCTCGACCGAGGCTATCCAATAATAATGTAACGCGTTCCGTTCATTCATAACGATTCTTCGCGAAACGGGCAGCTCTCCTCTGTATCCTGTTCAATTCTAAGATTAGTTTCTTCTGCGCAGTCCCAAATGCTTGAAGCGTGCTCATGATAAGGTCTAACTAGCGCGAAATAACGCCTTCCCATAACTTCCAATGTCCAGGGGATAAGTAAGAATTGAGCTCCACCCTCACCATAGCAAAACAGCCTTCGGGTTGATAACTGTGGATTAAATAAGGATTGATAGGGCGCTGCGACGGCCAAGGTTATATAGTGCCATAAACTCAACCACAGAAAATAAATTATTTGACAAGTAGCGTAGTAGTATAGTAGATGTGGGGACTCGAGCCCTCAAAATTTGGAATAGCGGGTGAGGGTTTAAGCATCTATCTTAAAGGAAGAGCTACTTGGCTAACTTTTAAAGGGAGGTTGAAACTTCGCATCAAAGTGGGGCCAGATGAGTAGAGAGGGTGCTATAAAGTGCAATAAAATGCGTGAAGCATTACATGGCAAGTTTACGCTTACTTAATTTAATTAACAACTCAGCCCGGTCAGCGAAATTGTGACCCATAGTCCCATCTATTGTATCCACGACCTGCTAACCGATCGTTGAAGGACCAGAAAAAAAAGAAAAAAGTTTCATAAGGGTAACAACATCCAAAAGTTACTTCGAGGGAATAACTATAAGTCAGAGATTGAAGTATATCAATAAAAAATTATCGTGAGCAGCTAAACAAACTTTTCCGGAATTATAATTACAGTACGCAGAATCACTATGGGAAGCAGTGATATTTCCGATAACCTTAATCAACATTTTCAAATTTACTTTCTACTACGTTTATATGCGAGTACATGCACAGAAATGCTCTGTGCATGCTGAAAAAGTAAAGTTTGTGCTCATAGTTTGATGAAAGTTGGTGCAGGGGATTATTCAGTTCCAGTAATTCCGTTTTCGTCAGTTTTTCCCCCTCAGACATGAAATTAATCAACATGGCTGAGGAATTATAGTTACTCCTCATTCAATAAAATAACGTGAATATGGTATAATCTAAAGCATTCAAATCGCAAACCAGCCTTTATTATTCTCCTCTAATTCTTCATTATATATTTAAACAGGAGCATGAACTATGGGGAAAGCTAGAGACGAATGATGAGAAGCTGAACACACTGAACCCTGAAAGCATCATGAACTTTATAAAAGAAGGAATTGGAGGAATATGGCAGAGAATTAAATATCTCAGTTAGATTCAACGAGTCAATCAAAACATAATTTACTTTTGATTATTATGATCTAAAAGCGCAATCAAAACGGATTCTTCGATAAGTTTTCTGCGGACCTCAAAAAAAAACTTACGAACCTATGGAACGCAGGAAAAATAATTATTCCGTTTCGCCTCGGGGCTCTCGCAAATTCACGGATGATTGGCAACCCTGGTCGGAATCCTGCCATTTACCCCTCTCGGACCCCATCACACCAGAGAGCAAGGCCAGCGATGACGAGGGGAGATAAGGGGCGATGGCGGCGGGAGGGATGGGCTATGGGGGGATGACGAAAAGGGTGGGGAGGGCGAGATCCACGCAAGAGAGTCGGAGGTGAAGGAGATGCCGAGGATGAGGAAACGGAAGGGGATAAATTTCGGGCGAGTGCGAATGAGGACGAAGGGGAGAGGAGAGATGGGCAGATGTTCTACGAGTGTATGTTTTGCTGGCATGCTGCGGCGAGGGAGACTGAGTGGGAGGGAGGGGCGAAGGTGGTGCTGGGGGAGGGGGCATCGGTGGAGGAGGAGTGTTTCGGGGCGTGGAGGAAGAGGGTCGGGAGGAGATGACTTCGAGATTCGCGCGAGGCGCACGCGTGGATGAGGGGAGGGGAGCCCGCGCGTGCGTGCTCTATGGGCGCGGTCGTGATAGGTCCGGGAGGTGAATTTGGGAGAGGCTGGAATGGTGGGGAAGGAGGTGTTCCCCATTGCTCGAGAGTCCTTAATTCCCTCATTCCCACCGCCGCGGCTTCCACCCCGCCCGCCGCCACCCTCCTCTCGCCTCGGCCGACATCGTCCCGATCCCACTCTCCCGCTTCAATTTCCACCACCTCGAGTCCTCCACGCTTTATCCCCTCTCTCTCCTTCCTTTCTTCCTTTTAAACCGAGACTGGAAAACTGGTATACTTTTCGGCTACTTGAAAGCCAGAGCCAATTTGAAGCATAAGCGGTATAAAAGCCCGCAGAAATAAATTTCCTCCATTAAGTGAGCGAGCATGGAATTACATAATCACGTCCTTGAACTTCCAGGTGGCTACAAGGATAAACGTTTTTCAGGTGATACCTAGGTAATCGAATTCTAGCAATCTCCGACAGCAAAATTTTACATTTCACATATCCATGAAAAATGTAACTTCTTTCTGGAATTGCTTGTTTATGGTTATGACATCATCTCCTGCACAGGGTCATCGTCTTTCAGGGAGAAGCAACAACACTTTTAACCTTTCCAAATTTACGCATGATGTAACTCACCCAGCGTATTCGAATTCCCACCTGTCCTATGAGACTAGACAACAATACTTATACTCATATCATTAATTACCATTTTCTTATAATTGATGGTAAAAGCTTTATTGTAAGAAGAACGACTCCCAAGTAGGCATTGCATGGCACGAAACGCAGAGTAGCTGTTGATGTTGAAACCAACCAGAAATCACTCACCTTATCGCCGCCAGGATTTCACTCTCGAAGCAGAGTTTATGCTCTGTTGTTTTAGGAAGATATCAACAGTGACGACAAACTTATTACGCTCTGGGAAGATGCTTACAGGGAACGGATGGTAGCCAACTTACGAGGGAAATACAGCGATATAAAATGGGCAGAGAATCCATATATAGAGCCTAACAATCTTCCACAAGAAAAAAATCTCTCCCCCAAGGTTAATCTTTGCCTTACCCACACATCCTATTTTATTAATCTCTTCTTCATTATCTTTTACTTCCCCTTTCTCTTTTTCGCCGCCGAATCTTGTTCCCTGAATCTTCTCCTTTCCTTACTCCTCCCTTCTTACCTTTCAATCCTTATCTCGCTTCATCACTTCCACGCTGCCTTTACCTTCTCATATCTCTGCACGTATTTTCACCCTCTCCCTCTGGTGTCCCTTCACGGTCGCCCACCCCCCGTTCCCGTACTTTCAGCCACAGCCCTCCCGTCTTTCTCCGTCCTATCTCCCCTCTTCCATCTCTTCCTCTTGTCCCTCTTTAAGCTTCCTTCTGCCTTTATCGCTCCGTTCTCCCGCCCCTCCTCTCACCTTCCATCTACATCACAAAAAATGGGACGAAACAGAGAGAGAGAAGTATTTTTTTTATTCAAGTTCAAGAACTCCATATCGTTCCCGTGGAGCGAGATTCTGTTTCGAGCGTCGAATTTTCTGTGAGCTGAATTCCTGCGGATCGTCGGAGACCTCCTCGTGGACCCGGGGCCACTTTTCGACGAACCACGACCTCCTGCACGAAGTCACCCCCTTCTCTCCTCCGCGCTGCTCCCTCCCTCATTCAACCCCCCACCCCCTCCTCTTCTACTTCTCTCCCGCGTGCTCCGTGCTCGAAATGAAGGTCGACGCAATCTCTCCCCTAGATGTGGAGCAGGGCGAAGAGGAGTCGTGACGAAATACGACCGCGTCTTCCCACCCTCGACAGTTCTTACCCTTTTTTTTAACGTTTGGCTTTAACCCGCGATTATTATTCGTTCACGGAACGCCGACTCGAATTTTTCGCCGAACGACATGCGAAACAACATGACAGTCCGTCACTCGACAACACCCGCATGCACACGCTATCTGCCAGCTCGACCCGGAAATCAATTTGACGAGAAATGCTCGCAAGCTGTATATAAGGAAAACATCTTTTAAACTTTTAACGAGGAGAGTTTTCTACGAAGGGGAGTGAGATGTCTAAATGATCGCTGCTATACATATTTCAATTTCTTCATTTATGTGCTACAATATTGACATTTGTTCTTGAAATTTTCAGGGGATTTCAGGGCATTTTTTCTAATTGTTTCGACGAAGTGAATTTGTAGTTTTATTGTAGTTCATACTTAAATAGTGTTCCTATGCATTTTTCTCACCGTTTATAACTTACATGCATAAATATAATACAATATATATATGCTTAATAAATTATAATTATTATTATGTTGGGGATCGTTTTACTCCCGATTCAAATTCAAACAAAGAATAGAAGAACGGCATTCAAATTAATGCCCCCGCATGTTATTTTAAACGCATGCATTTTGCAAAATAACTAAATAGTTAATATCACATTACAGTAGACTATGCATCTGATTCAGTTAAGCACTACATTTGAAAAATAATAGATGATTCTAAAATATAATGAAATCAATAAATACTTAAGGAGACAGATAAATTAATTTTAATTCGGCCATATAAAAAAATTAAGTAAACGTTGCTCAAGATTATGTTTTGCGAAAATAAAATAACTGGTTTGAACTTTACATTAGAATCTAAGAGGGCTGTTAAATAAAGAGATCAAAAAGTATTTATTCGCATAATTTATTTTTCCAACATTTGGCTACCGCTGACACAATACTGGAGTTAAATCAATGAAACCTGTATTACATATACATTACATTTTAGGCTAAAAAATATAACATAAAGTTAAAGTTTTGCACAATAAATTATTCGAATAAAATTTTATGATAGTCTCTTTATTGAACAGCCCTCTTACATAATACGCATGTGTTCAGGAAACAAAAAAAGACCTGCAGTGGTTGCAAGTTTATTGAAATTTCTTCTTCGTAAAACATAACGGGGGTATACTATCCAAGAAATATTTAAAGTTCTTTTGTCGCCTTCAGCGATTATTTAACAGACAGATTTAAAAAAATAAGTGCATAATTAAATTCTCAGTAGTCATATTTTGTTAAAATGTAATACTTTTACACAACGATGTAATAAATAAAGCAACGATTATTGGTAATTTTTCTGGAATATCAATTTAAAAATGTGATATTTATAATCCTTATGGAACTGGCAAAATAAGAATAATTCTTGTAACACAGAGTCAAAATTCTCCGCATAGAAAAAATATATTGTGACTATTTATTGGGCAGCCCTCGTAATATTATTCCAGAAATACGGATGTTTTAAAATTCGTGTTTGCTAATTTAATAAATTCCACGAAAAGACAGGGATTACGGGAAGGACTGCAAAACCCAAGTATCTAATTTTCTTTTAATGGCGGTGAGAAACACTCTTTCCATTCGTTTCTGTAATAAATGCTTATGTAGGTACTTTGAAACGGTAGATGATATTATTTAGCGCGTTCACTGCCGTGAACAAATTATGTGCCTGGAAAGAAACACGGGTCTCTCTTTTTAAATTACGAAGTCACCTTCACAAAATGTGTGCCCCTCAACTTTAAAAAGTAATTTAAAATCTCTTTGCTTGAGAGAATTTTCTATAAAATTTTTGAATATTTTTCATAAAGATAGCTTCCACTCGTAGCTTTCCAGTTATATTCTAATTAGCTCTTATTTTGAATTTTTCATGCAGGAGTATAGTTATCCACGAAGGATGAAACTAATACGCTAGATGATATTTGATAAGCACTCAAAACCAAGTCTATAACACCTGGCATAACCCTAAGGCGAGTAAATAGAGACACGCTCATAGACGTAAATAGAGACACGATTGGGAAGCCTAGATCTATGTCTCAGTTTTCGCCCATTTTTGCCTTCAAAAATTTTTTATACACGAATTCTCCTTTCCTTCTGTATTGAATTCAATAGCACCAGAAATCTGTTTTCGTTTATAGAGAGGTTTTCCAAGAGAATAAAGATCTATAAAAATATCTCATTAATCAATTTAGTGCTTAGGAGGGAGCATTTTAAACTAAGTTCACACGTGAAACGAAACGAAGTCCATAACGACAGTTTTACTGGAAAGAAAGAAGTTTACTACTATGCCTTACAATTCAAGTCTAGTTGCTCTCCGATTAACTCGGAAATGTAGTTTCCATGCATTAATAGGCCCTTGTAATGAATTAAAGTTAAAGTTTCACGTTCCCTTTGGGCGTTTCTGTAATACTTCCATCATTTAGTGTGCGTTAGTATTGTGCCTAAGTTAGGCTACATTGGAATATTGTTTTCATAGGAATTAAAATGTTTTGCAGTATGTTATTAGATGTTTACAAAAATGCTTTTAAAAAATATTTTCCCGAATTCAAAATCAACTACATATGACAGGTTTTCCTTACAGGCACTCACATATTATAAAAAATATGGAATATTGATAGTAACAATACCTATTACCACGTCCAGCGGACCTCTTTAATGGGTGTAAAAAGCACAGGTTAGTGAATAGAGAGTACATGGTATGAATTAGAGTACTTTAATGAAAAGAAATGATTTCCAGATGTAAAAACATCCTTTAAGGCCGATATTTATAATGTCTTATTTAATCCAAACGTTAGCTAGCGTGGAATTTAGCTAATTGTGAAGGTTACTTACAGGCCAGGTTCTATTAATAATTTAAATGATAATGGGTAAAATAGTATATATATCGGCCAAAATGACAGAATGGCACTTGGATTCCTGGATCCCTGAAGACGATG
>LYUA01000057.1:210680-221591 GCA_002093875.1 Calopteryx splendens | reverse complement strand
CCCCCCCCCCTCCACCCCCGGAGTCCTCCACGCGATGTTTCGAAGGATCTCCGATCGTGAGAAATTGTGGATCCCAACGTCCCCCGAGCCAAGTCGCAACGAAAAGAAACGGCGACGCTCAACGAACTGGTTTCAGCGCTGCCTTCTTCGAAGTGATCGGATACACCGGGAAACTCCCGAGAGGAATTGATAACGACCATTTGTTTTGGGAAGATATCACTACTCCCTTGCCGACGGTGCTACTACTTTCTACGAACTGTGGTCATTTTTCACGCGCAAAGGTAATCCAGAGTTGTTGCACGAGCCGGATGCCCTGCAATTGGTTTGCGGTCGATCCAATCCGAGAGTTAATACGTTGGAATCATATAGTTTTAAGTCAGTAACTTTAATGAATTTCAGGGGTGATTACGCGTCGCCTTAATTATTTCATCTTTTTTAGCGACCAAAATCTATGCAGTCAGCTCAAGCATATTCTTCCTGATCAGGGATATCTTAACTACACAGCCACATAAAAGAGGAAGATCTCAACGAGAAAGCAATCCATGACAATTCTCCATGACAATGGAAAGTATGATAATTCTTCATGACATGCGCAATAGCTGTAAGATGAGAAACTATTAGGAACTCAGAAACTTCAAGAGAGTGAAAGCCGGCATAAATGCCGTTTTCTAGCTAGCGGTAATTTTTTGAGACTCACCATTCCATTTCATTACAGCCATTCCTCAAGACCAGCTCATTATCTATTACTATTTTACCTATTAAAATACTACTTTCTCCATAGCGAAGGAAACTTAAGCGTACCGCATGAATGTTTCAAGCAGATAACTTATATTGGGCGATCTCCCCTATTTTGTGCACCTATAAATGCAATAGTAATTCGTTCGATATATGTGTGAAATTTGCTACTTACATGATCATCCAGTAACCTTAACAAAATCAAACGAAAGACCAGGAGTGCGACTGAAAATGAAAACTAATGTTTGAGAAGTAAATAATATTGTTGTCCATGTAATACAATCTTAGGAGTGAAACATTGATGACGATGATGATTTCGTGATGAGTCCTTTCCCGTTTTTGGAGAAAATAAATCTTTTTACCGACTCTCTCTCTCGGCATAAATATGCTAAGAGAGAGGTCCTCCATTCTCCTTAGCTCCTTTCAATAAATAAACTTTAATGAAATGAAGACTAATGAATGTAACTTTGCTGATAACGTTTTGAAGTTGAACGTGTGAGCAATGAGTAGTCCCGGAATCATTGCATCAAAACATCAACATATTTAATATAATTATGCTTACTATTTGCAGTCATTGTATTTTTTTATTAAAAACATTTTACTTCACCACTCAGGTAGCAGATAAAATCCGTCATTACAATTATTCTTTATCATGTTTCTATCACACACTACATTTTCTTAAGAATCTTTGAGGCCAAAAAAATGGTTGGAAGTCTGAATGCATGCAAATTAAAAAATAGCATACATTTAGATTTTCACAATCACATATTACAGCCAACTGGAGCAATCCACTGCGTTACATCTTCCGCAGTGTTAGACAAAGGAGAATTGAATTCGGCAGGGAGTTGGCTTAGGGAGAGGGGTACGCTTCCCCTTTGCAAGAAAACTAAATCTTGCCACGGATATTTATGACCTCCACAGCAAAAATATTGAAAAAGATGCAGACGCTCAACTTTTTTATATTTAGAAAATTACTTTCATTACGCTTTCACAGAGTTGAGGAAATTCACTATATTTAGTTTACACAAGATATCAACCCTCTAAAAAGTATTAAGTCCGGATAATTCAATAGATAACTTAGAATGCACTATTTAAAATTTAGGGAATTTCAAGACAGCATTGGCTACCACTCCTTTTTTAGGCCCTGTGTGATGAGAAAAAAATTGAAAACATAGATCCATCTAATCGGTGAAATAATTTAGTTTGCTATATTTATATTTGGCGCAGATTTGTTATTAGTGCTTCGTTTGTCAAAAGCTACAATCCTATCTCACACTATCTATCATCCTATATCGAGGAAAAACGTTGAATATTAGTGTTTTCCTTAAGGAAATAAATTAATTTCCTATCATATTAGGATTTGCCATTTAATTTAAATATAGTTTTTAGTAAATTATATAGAGTAAATAAGATCTGACCTCTAAATAGATTTTGCCATTGCAAATTATCTCACTCCACCCTCGAATCCCCATTATTCGTATGGCTAAAGTAATTAAAATTCACTCATAACTCACATGATGGGAAAGTTTAATACTTCCCACGAGAAAACCCTTACACGTTTGAATATTTGCACACACATGAGAATGTACCAATAACCATGCAATGGCGAAAATTAAGTAAGGAAGAGCGTACCTTTCTTCGGGATCAGACACCTCTTCCTCAGCTTCCCCAATAGTTGCAAGTTGAGTCACGGACCAATGGAAAGGCGGGAAGAGGACATCCACGGGACCACTCTTCCATAATTCCTCCCCCAATCTACTGTCGATCATCAGGTCATCATCATCCTCCTCCTCTTCTTCTTCCTCATCCTCAGCTTCCTCTTCGCCCTCATTCGCTTCCGCATCCAGCATACACGGATCCTCCACGTGCATCGGCCCCTCCGCCGCATCGACATTTCCACGTTTCAAGGATACGAGCTCCACCATTTCATCCAATAATTCCTCGACGACCATTTTTTTAAACTCGACCTCATCTCCCTCGTCAACGTGGTGAGCTTCGAGACTCACGGTGACTTGTTCGACAATTTCATCTTCGTCCTCGTCCAGCATGATCTTCCTTCCCTCCGTCTTCCACATCTCCGCCACCTTCTCTATCTCCTCCTCGATTCTCTCCGGGCTCAGATCGATGGCGGTCCCGCAGTCGAAGAGGAGATCCACCTTGCTCGCATCCTCGACGGCATTCGCTGAAGGGGACGCTTCGACGACGTCCTCCTCTTCCACTTTCGCATCTTCCTTCTCCTCCGCCTGGGATGCGTGGTCAGTTACATCCACCGACGCCTCCGACCCATCTGCCTGCCACGGAGGACGGTCCGCCCTCGGCGGAGGCGGTGGAGGCGGCGGAGGCCGCTTTTTCCCGGACCTGAAGCGATGCCCTTCCTTCCTCGGAGCGGGTTTTGGAGGGAGCACTGGCGCGTCCTCGGCATCATCTCCCAGAGAGTTTGGAGGGGGGTGGCAGTCGGTCAATAACTCCACAGATTTTGTAATGTCCTTTTCCTCCGGCTCAGGGCTAAGGTCCACCTCCTCGAGGGGAATATCCTGGAAACTCGGCGGTGGTTGGAGTGCCATCGTGTCCTCCAAGGCTGTTGTAGTCTGCACGGTCGCGGTCAGCATCCCTTCGGTCCCCGTCTTGACGTCGGTTCCTTCGTTGGTGTGAACTATTGCGGTCATCGTCTCGCTCATCTGGATCGTCGTCGTGATCGATTGCTTGGCTTGGGAGAACTCGGAATCTGAAGAAAATTCCCTCTCAAGCCTTTCGAACGGGTCGAGGACCCTAGCCAAGTCGATGGCCGAACCGTATGGCCCGTGTTCCGGAGACCTGTTCTCTGAGGAAGCAGACGACAAGGCCGACACGCTGTTGAGTGACAGTCTGTCGACGACAGTTGAGATGCTGCTGCCGGTGTCGTCAGATTCAGACTCGGCGTTCCTTGCAGCGTATTCCTCCTGCGCAAGAAGGTCAATATAAGTTTCCGCCTCCGGCGGCACGGGATGATCCGGAGAGAGACGGTTCCGCCCTATCGGCGAAGGCGGCATTCTCTGTCTTATGGATAAGGCCATCGCCGCCACGTCTCCCTCCGAAGCCCGCCTCCTCTGCGCCGGGGAGACCCGGTCGTCTCCGAAGCCCATTGGTGGTGGAGGAGCTTCCTCGGACTTCGGGGCAGAGCCCCTCCTCTGTCCCTTCCTCGGAGGGACGGGAGGTGGCTCAGGTGACGATTCGCCCTCTACTCTGATCGGAATAACCTTTCCGGGTGAAGGCCTGACCCTCAGCGCAATGACCACCCTTGATTCCTTCAGTCTCCTCACGCAGTCTAGCCGAGTCATCAAACTGACTGGGACGGTGTCTATCTCGACCACTTCGTCTCCCTCTCCAAGACCTCCCCAGGAACAACGCGCGCGGGAAGCCGGACTGTCAAGAGCGCAGGACTGGATGAACAAGCGTCGCACCCGCTCTGCTGTCTTGGTGCCCCCTTCGAACTTCAAGCCGAAGCCGAGTCTTTCACCGGGCAGCCGGTAAACGAGTACTTCCTCGCTGTCGGCAAGGATGAGCTGACCGATCTGACCGTCGACTACGTTCCCCGACGAAAAATCTATGTGGGAGTCTTTTCCAGAGACCTCCAGGGAAAGTGCGTCCCCAGACTTCGTGACGGAAATTTCTGGCGTCCTAGATTCGCCGCTGCTCGTGACGCCGGGGTCCCCCCCGACGGACAGCACGGTAACAAAGGGCACGTCAGAACGAGGATTCGTCACCTCGCCCACGACGGTTGTCGAGAATTTCGTCTCCTCAGTCGCCTTGGCATTCTCGTCGACCACGACGGCACCGGAGGAGGCGTCGCCTTCCACGGACACAACCGTCACGAACTCCTCCACCCTCTTGACGGGGAGACTTACTTCGACCTCCGACCCGGAACTCTTCCGGGTCGGGCTGCCGGAATCTGAGTTCCAGTCGATGTATGCCCCGGAGTCGTGACTCTGCTGGGGCTCGTGGCGGATCTCAAGGGGAGGACTCCTCTGAATGGTCGCCATGCTGATGGCGGCGCGAAGCCGGGGACCCTCGTCCGGATGAATATTTTTTTTCACCCTGAGATACCCCTCTCGCTATCCCTTCTCTCTCTCTCTCTTCCCCCACTTCCTACTCTCCTCTTCCCTTTCTGGTATCCCTCACTACGACGCGAACCTCTCGCCTTCTCTTCCGTCTCTCTCTCTCTCTCTCCTCTTACGGTATTCTCGCCAGCTCTCCCTCAGTCGCTGGTCCAAAAAACGGTGCCTTTGCCGCCCGGGGGAGCGCGGACCAGGGAGCGGCTGTGGATTGCATGACCTCGCCCGGCTGCAGTGGAGGGAATGTCAGCGGCTCTCCTCGACCAACGGCATTCCGGAGAGGGAGGATGGTCCCGGGAGAGAGTGCGTGCGTGTGTGGTGGGGAGGGGAGATGGGTGGGAGTGATGCTGAGGTGGGGAAGGAAGATGTGGTCCCGAGGAGAGTGGAGGAAATCGTTGCGGGAGTACGGGTATTGGGGGTGGGGGGATCGGTGTAGAGTTTTTGGAGGGAGGAATATATTGCGAGGAGGTGGATCTGGGGGGATTGATAATGAGCGCTCGCTCTCCGTCACCTCTGCGGACTCGACTGCCGCCGGCGATGACTCTTCCGCACCGCTGCTGTTTTATGCCGTCCCTGGAGGGGAGGCTGCTCCGGGTTCCCGGCGGAGAGCGAAAGGATGGAGGCCTGAGGAAGATAAAGAGATGTGAAAATGGTGTAAAACATGCAGTCGAAGAAAAAAAGTACCGTTGTTCTGTTACCATTCATTAAAATTACGTTCACTCTGTTACAAAAATTGTAATGGCCATAGAACGACAAGGAGGAAATACTTTCACGCTCTATCGACCAGATGAGTCGATAAATTGATGCAAAATAATAATAGAAAATAGAGGAACTGAACATTTTATTCGCGAAAAAAAGCTTAGATAGTAGCTTCTTGTAAAAAGTAGCTACTCTCTGCTATAATAATAGTGAAGAATGTGCAAACTCTATTACAAAGTATATATTCTATTTATGGTAATTTTAGTACATACTTACTGACGCAAATCTATTACACCAGACATCCTAGTTAAAAACTATTAGAACTTGATATCCGTAAGCATTGGTGATTTAGAGAATTTAAGAATTCATGTTGCTACTAAAATGATGCTTAAGACAGACACACTCATTTTCCAATAAATGCAAGTCAGTTTATTCATTATTGTTCCCCATCCTAATCTCTACTACGGTTTTCTACAGAAGATATGAGAGAGATGAAACTACAGCTATTAATTTATCTTAAAATGATCGACGTCTATTCATTATTCGTACACAAATAATTGTTGATTTCTAACTTAATGCCTATGATATTTCAATGGGTCTAATTGATACATACATGATTTTGAACAGAATTAACAGAAATAACACTGCACTTCTTCAGGAAAATAACCTTTATTCAACATGACCGGTTTTATTACACAGTTACATCTTCAGGGTTAAATCACGGAATTCTATTTTGAAGAGCAATCAGTAGTTTCTTATAGCATGGATTTGAGCATTTATTTAAATGGTTCGCTGTCCTGAAAAATTATTCAAATATAAACTTTATTATAAATAAGAAAATTCATAGGCTTTTAAGTTCAATAGATTATTACGCGAGATACATTTATAATCCTAAATTATGGTATGACTTCGATTACTTCGTCAACTAATACTCATGTCGATGGCACAATACACATGCGCGTTGATCATTCATTAGTCTTCTAATCCAAAGATTGTCTTACTGCATCCTTCCTTTCTTCCATATTCCATGATGATTTAATTTTGCCCTGATTTCTCCTTTTCTCACATTCCCTTCTGCGCACTGAAGGGAAATTAATGACCCTATTGAAAGTTTATAAATCCTGTTAAAATCAATATCTTATGTTACAAATACTAACGAAAACATTGATCATTTTCTACAGAAAAACTCGAAATTGTGCCGAACACGCAAATAATGTTCAGTATAGCTATCAACTCGTAACGCATATATTTGTACACAATTTTGCTACACTTAATAATTTTATCTATTAGATTATGAGTGAGCTAGCAACCGAGAGTCTAATCATCACATAACCACACAGAGGAGCATTGGTATTGAAGAACAGGCAGTATTTGAGCTTCGAGCCGTAACTGTAATTTCCGCAGCTGCAAATGAACACTTGAGGAGATGAAGTTGTGTCCAAAGCTGAAATCGTAGCACTTCCTTATACGTCCATAGTTCAGAGGCAAAACCATTCGTCAGAGGAAAACTATATGTCACCCACTTTATTTAATGGAAGTCATCCTTCTCTATTTGAGACAAGAAAAATAGAACAATTTCATTACTAGTGACCGAAACCCATCATTTGAAGCCATGCAATAGTTTTCACGAGTTACATCTATCAGCCAAATGCGGAGATTTGAAACTTTTCATAGCAATTACATGGTACGAATATGGTCTTACACTTTTAATCAATTTAAATTTTAATGAACAGTGCAAATGCTACTAAACATCTTTGTTACGATACGCTACTAACATCTTATTACAAAGCCCAGTTACAAAAATAGTCTCTCCAGGCAACCGTTACCGCTGATGGTGCCAAGAGTAAGAATTTATGGACACAACCAAACCGCCATGGTAATAATTCCGTCCGCATCCGGACGCTATTTTGCTAATTTTCGTCCAACTTCTTCTCCCAGGAAGAGATCAGTGACTCGGAGAGAACATTTTTTCAAGCTCGACCACAAGCCGAATGGTAGGCAATTACATGCATTCAATTATTTACGATTCCCCTTGATCACTGACTTAACCGGAGAAAAATTACGTCTCAGCCTCGCACGTGCGCCCGGGGCCACAAAATGGTCGGTGGAACGACGGCTGTGACTTAAAGGGTAAAGAGAACTCTTTGTTTGTGTCGATTGAAAGATACGCAAAGCTTGGGCTTCGCCCACATATTTCCCGCCCGTGGGCAGAGTGCGGGCAGGGTGTCCGGCCCGCGACGCTCAACGAGACGGTGCCACGGGGGCGCTCGACTCGGCGGCGCCATCTACAGCCGGAATCGTCTTCCCCCGCCGCACGAGACACCAACACAGCATCTTAACCGTTTCTATTGAATTTATTTCATCTTATTTTTTTTTTGATCTCCGCCTTCCTCTCTAAATTCCTGGACCACTGACACAGACACTAACCTACGTCTGCTTTCCCTCCTCCCCTCCCGAATCAACTCCTTCGCGGTGGGAGGTTCTTTCACAAGCGTTCTACAAAACGCAAAGGCCTATAATAGCATCCACGGGTGCCTCGGATAGGTTTCCTGCGAGCGGGAGATCGTTCGCTATTATCTCTATCACTGGCCTCCCTTGTTCCACCTGATATTTACTCGGAAATATCAATAGTAACCTTACAGTCTGTTTATTTCTGATGAGAGGGTTACTATTTCGCCTTGTATCTCGTCTTTAGACTATTATTTTCCGTTTTATGCGTAGATACACAGGCCGATGACGAACTCAAGTGCTATTTTATTTTGAGTGGTCTCAGCTGTGTTGAGAAGTAAGTGACTCTATTACATAATTATTCACACCAATAAACAAAGGCAGTGACAGTAGAATATTTACCTAATATTCGATGGCGATCTTTATCATAGGTATTCAAAAGCATTTAGGATTCCACAATTAATGGACCGCCTTCTATTTTTTAAGGTGAACTACCTGATAGAAAACAAGGTAGATGGTATCAGGTTGACTACGTGGAAATTCATCTTGAATAACTGAAGAATACTAGGTAATTTCCACACACTTTTATTCGGTACTACTAGTTTCAACGCATAGGCGCCATCTTCATTTCCGTACTTGAAGATGACGCCTATGCGTTGTAACTAGTAGTACTGTATAAAAGTGCATGAAAATTACCTAGTATTCTTCATTTATTAATTCTCGGTAAGCTATATTTTTAATCGCACGAGCGTCACATTTCAATGGATCGTGGCACCTCGTTAATTTACCACATTGAAATAATTAGGTAGGTATTCTACCACACGCAAAAATTTTCGTTTTGTGGATTATTTGATTTTGTCGTTTCTTATGAACGGAACAATTAATGGCCACATAACTAATTCTAGAAAATAATTTTTATATTACTGCCTAACCAACTTGGCTGAGTTTGAATAGTAATTAAATAAAAAAAATTATAAGAGATAGGTACTAATATTTTGTTCCTTAAGTATATTTCCTTAAACATCCACCAACATTTCGACCACAAAATTTCTTATATTTCAAACAAAATAATCGATATATAACGGTATTTATGAGTACATCAAACCATTGTTTCTTTGGGTTTTTTCTATTCTTCTTTGGGTATCTAAACTCCTTCCAACGCCAATTCCCTTGCCTAGCCTCAACGGTAGCAATAATTTCGGCTGGCGGTTTCCTGCCTCATTTAAACCCAGGATAGATGGACCCAGAGGACCCAGTTCTGGTATCCAGTAAAGACGCACCGCTAGGATTTTAGAGATGGTGGTTCAAGGGTATCACCCGAGATTTGACCTCGAGACCCTTAGGCCGGTAGCCAAACGCTCTGCCCACTATGCTACTAGACTTTCATAGATAAATATAGCTATAGATTACTTAATATAAAAAAATAACAGGAGAAGAACGGAGATAGTTGTCCATTTGCAACTATAACATGTAAATCTTTTAGCATTTCCAATACAATGGCGGCGTGCAAGAGCTAAAAGGCTATATTGCTACAGGCTGGTTTAGCCAGGTAAATAGTGCAACCATCTCTCATAACATATTCTATTGGTGATAAGAGGTTACCTTTAATCATAATATTTTTTGAGAGAGAAATGGACCCATAATTTGGAACGACTACAAATTACTATCCCTGACTTTAAAGAGCTTTCATTGAACAGAATTTCTCCGCCGGGAGCAAGTTCCCTTAAATTCTAGCAAGGGCGTTAATGTTTGCTATCCTATCATAGAAAACTACGTTTACTCTTTCACTGATTTGATCATCAAATACCGTATCTTTGTGTTTTACCGTTTAACAAAGTATATGGCTCAGCATTTCTCCTGTCCTCGCTTGGATAGAAACTAGTTCTCGAAGACAGGTATCTGGAAAATATTCACCAAAGGCTATGTGTAAAATAAATATGGTTTCATTGTAAGGCACATATTGTTTTAAAAAATAAAGCATTATATTTAATTTGAAATTCTTTACTGAAATACATCAAGAAGACGCTTCGGGAAGTGGCGAAGCCCCTAAAATATTCACACAAACACGCCGTGAAATATGCTTCTATTTCCTAACGGTGGTTGACACACAATATCCCCTAAAATTCTTCCTAATATATAAGTCTCTATTTTACACAACGTCAGCAATCATTAAAGAAAACTAAGTAATCGATATTTTATGGGCAAGCCATTTGCATACAAATCAAAACTATTTACAATAAAAACATCATAATGGAAAGAATGTGTAAATTCCTGAAATATTATGAACGAATCCAATTTTTTTAAGAGCCCTAATGAGCCGGTTGTATTTTATGGTTCGTCATAAACGGGTTTTGATTTATTACTCCGAAGGCACAATGCTCAACTCGTTTGGCTAAATACTTCATTAAGGGGATTCTGGAGAAAATACGAGACCATCGACGCCATAAATATGTCCAAGGAGGTTACTCATTCAATGAGTCCAAACAGGTTTCCACGGGGCGGGATATATGGAATTTCTTCAAAAACGACAAACGAATACGTTGAACTAATGCGAGACGATTCCACGAGACCCTTTTATGGCTCGCGTAAACACGAGCGTCCATCGCTTGTAACCCTCCCCCACGCCCCGGGTCCCCCTCCCGCCGACATTAAGGACTCATCCCACCCCCATTAAGCCAGCTCCACCCCCAACCGACCCCCTCCCCATCACAACAACCGGCCTCCGTGGCGCCCTCAGACCGCCTGACACCGATTCCTTTCGGCGCTGGATATGGGTCGGTTTCCGAAGCCGGTGGGCAGCGTGCCGCAGGAAAAAGAGAGCGGGAGGAACGGGGAGGGGACGGATGGAACTGGGGGGTCGCGGGAGAGAGAGAGAGGGTCCGGGGACGAGAAGAGCGGACGGGGGCGGGACACACACCACCGCGGAGTGGCGGGGGGG